>CM052200.1:6492104-6510295 GCA_028455805.1 Lasioglossum figueresi
TACGTAACAAATATTTTTTGCATCGCAATAACCTGAAGAGATATTTAGGTGTTCTTATTTAAACGGACCACCCTGTATGTTCAATGCACTAAATCGCGGATTGCAATAGGCTTAATTCGGTGCGCTGAGAAGTTAGCTTAAAAAATAGGAGACTCTGTATCGAAACACTTCTTGGAGCCTCGGTGTACCGATTCGGAGCAGCTAAATCCTGATTTGAGGCCACTATGCACCTCTTACGAGCGTCCCTTTTAAAGGCAAGCGGAGCCTGGCTCTTAATAATATATCCCCGGAATTTCCCTGAGCGAGAAGCGGTGGGTATATCAGGTTTTTTTCCGCTTCTTCCTATCACATTTACCGGGATCAAAAACGGATTCCGCGCGACGACGTAGTAAAAGCAGAGATCCGCTCTCATGAGGATGAAAGCCGAAAACGGTAATCCGGGAGCCGTTCTCATTCAAGGGCCAAAGGTTTCCCGCGGGCACGCGGAAACACGGCCTAAGGCGGCGCATAGAACACGGGTTTCCTCGTTTTCTGGGAAGTCGAGGACGAGCTACCCTCCCAAACCACCCCCGTACGCGTCCTTTTATCAGTTCTTCCCGCGCGAATTTGACGAAGGGCGACAACCACCCTTGTCGAGTGCTCAGATATTTCACGTTGGATCACCGGCTTCCCCCAAAGACCGTACATTTTGCGCCGCGGGAACTTTAATTCGATCGGCGGGATGCAGATGCCGTAAACGTCGGGAGGACGTAACGTATGCTCCTGAACGTCCGTGAACGTCCGTCATGCACGCTCTACGACGAACCAACAACAGCTACACCGCCCATCCAAGCCTGTCGAACGATATGCTAACTCGAAAATCGGGTAACCTACCGTCCGAAAATTTTTATCGGTAATTGTGTCGAACGGGATCATTCGACGAATGTTCGTTCATTCTTCCGAGGCAGAATTTTTCTCGTTGCTGGATCTCGGCGAGAGCGTGTTCGATAAGTAGCTTACTTGCGAGACTCGAAGGTACGCGTGTCTTTGCGAATTTTTTGTACAGAAACTAGGGAATATTTTTTAATGATATTTCGTGGATTGTTCAAAGTACACATCGAACAATTACCAGCAGTTTTAATTCTCCGAAAGAATAACGTGCATAGGAATGGATAGGAGTTACGGTTTTACGATTCGACGTTGTTGGACGTTTCAGTGAAGAAGATCGAGTTCCACGTATAACTTTATTCGACGTAACAAGCTTATTTTATCTTCAGGAATTTACGTGAAAGTTGAGAAAGGAACTCGATGTATGTACACACAGTAAAATTTTGATGACGGATATACATATATCCGGACGTTGAGGGGCTTGCATTTACCCTAGTCTGAGCACCATAGTATCTTCTCGAGCACATCTCTCTCGATCTCCTTCGCATCCCGCACTTTAAAATAAAAATGTCCCAAAAAAACAAATTCCACTGTTACAATCAATTCTCGCAACTGTGCCAATCGAAATCTCATCAATTCGAAAGATTGAAATACGAAATGCAAATACAAGCAGTGGATTTAGTAATCCCTGAACATTTCCGAAGCGGACAGGGAGAGCAATGGCGGAGCGCATTTCCCATAGAAAATGTAAAAGTTCCGGCAGCTCACGGTCGAACTCTGGAAATAAGAATTTTATAGATTATACGGTACAGGTGGTGAATTTTGCGGGCCCGTGTTGCATGCTTGCCGAGCAACGTGGAAAGTTTAAAAACATTCCAAGAATGCATTATCGTGTCATTTCCCAGCTACAATGGTTCCGGCATACATCTAGGACGTGAGGCGTTTCTTGCATTAAAATTGAACGCGTTCGGGATTATTGAAAACCGATCCCGCTACGAGGCACGTTGCGGTTCTCCATACTGGCTAGCGCCTCTTATCTTTAAAGGCTCTTCTTCTTCCTACACGAAATATGTTTTCTTATCGATGGGATTCCGAAAACCTGTTACTTCGACGACAAACAACTGCTGCACCAACATCCAACAATCACGCTCATGCATTTATAGTAGCTATGATCGTTCAAACTCGAAGGTAATGTGACCAAACGTAACACGCGTTTCTCAACATTTGCGTAAGTGTATAAATGAATTTCTATGCAGATTCGACGTAGATATGTTTCTGAGATGTGTTAACGCTACCTACCAATTTTCTAATAGTCGTTTTAAAACGAAAAATCAACAGTTAGAATACACGAAGCGGAAGTGGAGTTATATATCGTTGATCGTCGTCAGGTCACAGCATGCGAGCCAGCGCGAGAAAGATGAACGAGATCGCAGTTCGATTAGCCAAATTAGTATTCCCCGATAAAGGAAAACAAACGTTCGCGCGTGTACGGTAATTTACGTGATAATACATCGTTGGTTTATCGCGCCGAATGCCCCGGTAAACGGCGTGTATCGGTAAACTCTGATTAAACTAAAAGGATGAATTCATTAAAATTACGCTCGTGCTGGCCCCGGGCACTAATATATAGATAGAGAGGGGGGAGGGGAGAGTGGGTGAGGGAGAGAGGGGGAGAGGGAGAGGGAGACAGAGAGTTTCACGACCGTGCGACGAACAATTGAATGCTTCGAACGATATCCCCGTACGCGGGATAGTTTGGCGACCAAGCTTATTAAAATACGCGTGTAACAATGTTTTCGGTCCACCGTTGGAAAATTGTTTGCTTTGAAGGAACGAGTCTATCTAGAACGATCGCGCCGCGGCGCGACGCCCTGTGTAGTTAAGCACACCGCGCCCGCTCGTTTTAATCGATTTGTCAATAGACCACCAGCAAGTTTACACGTTTATGCGATTAAATAAAGTGTGTTCGCCAAAGTGCTCCCTCCGCGATGAATCCATTCAATTTCACTGATTTTTTGACTATCATTTGCAAGCAATGCGATTCGCGCGATATACCTATATGTAGAGTTGTTCGTTAGTGAAATTCGATGCTCGAGAACTGCCCTGTAATTATGAATAATTATTCTAGTGTCGATGAAATTTTGCTCGACGAACATTGATTAACGTTTATAAATGGACTTTTGCTGTTGTTTTAGGAAATGTTCGCGTCAGCACCGATGATACGTTAATTGTTAAACTGAGGATCCGTATCGATTACACACGAGACGAAGAGGAAGGAAAGAACAGCGAACAATGGATCGAAGGTGAGAGACTTTCACTCAGGTATCTAAACGGGCAGGTGTCGGGTTTATTGTCGGGATCGGCAGGAATCGGTCCGGCGTCGATGTTCGTTAAAGATATTCCACGGGGCTCCGTGAAATCACGACAAAAGCATACCTGGCCCGGAAAAAGGAATTCGTTTGGCTCTGTTGCGGTCAGGTATCCCAGGAATGGTCCTAAGAGGAGCCGGTGTGTCCGACATCTCGAGAGACAAGGGAGCGTCGCCGAAGATATTTGCGAGACCGTTTCAATCCTGGGTCCACACGGCGTGGTTTCCGAGTTTTTATTTCGCGCAGCATCCGGGACGTACGGTTATGGTGGTGCACGTAAGAACGTACAATGTATTTTCACCCTATCGGCTGCAGTCCTCTCACGGCGCAGCGTGTCGATATCCTCCTGTCCCCGGAGCCTTTGACCTCGGAATTGCCGTTCGCTTTTAAAACTCCCCGGCACCGACACCTTCCTTACCCGACAGTCGACAGGCTTTTGATTTTTTCCTACACCAACACTCTCTTCTCGGCGACGAGACGCGAAGAAACTTCCGATCCGATTCGCGATTAATAAACATGTTGCGGAAAAAATTCCGAGCGGTTACGTCCGACAAATTTCAGAGTCTGGACATCCTAGGTGACGGTGAAGTTTTTTGCATGCTTAATAACCACGCCGGGGAAGCTGCGTAATTGCATGTGTTGGACCGGACCGGGGATGGTGTATTCTAGCTGTCCGTCCTGTCGAATGATTATTTCACTTCGTGCTCAGGCGATTTGGACGGGCCGAAGATTGAACGGTCGCGTCTCTGTCATTGCAGCGGATGTATGTGTTATTTGAGAATTTTCATGAAAAAATGAAAATGTATAAAATATACTATTTCATACCTTAATCGACACTCTGTCGGTCCGAACGCCCAAAAAATTGATCCCTGTCAAAGCGACAGCGACTGAAAGCAACTGTCGATCGTCGCCCAAAAGCAGCTCATCCTTCAAGTTCGTTCTTCGAGCAAAAAGAGAAAATCTCCGAACGAGAAAGCTCTGGCAATGCCACAATACCGTGGGCGCCGGAAGCTAGCTTCCCCATGATTTTTTGTTGTTGCCAGCAATCAGAAATCGGCAGAAGAAACCTGCCACCAGATCCAGCCACTCGAAGCCTGGTAGTTTGCGTTTCGGCCGTCTCGATCTTGATTCACCCGCAATGGGCCAAGACCGAAGATATACATATACGAGGATCCATTATGCGATTGGCGAGTTTAGGTTCCCTGCGGTGGCCCTCCGCCATTCGCGAGATGTATTCAAGGAGCAGCCGCTTCGAGAGACTCCCGATCCTTCTTGCGCAATGAGAGGCATAAATCACCGTTCGCGTGATTCAGAGACGCGCGATATATCAGTGACGGATGGTATTAAAAAAGAAGGATGGATGGGCAGACGGCGTCTCGGAACAGGAACCGCGATGCCATGGCAATGTACCAAAACGCGGTCTTAGCGCCAAGTCGTACGTCCAGGCGAAATCATGGCGAATCTACAATTTATTAATCAATTATGATCGCCGCTCCTCGATAACTCGCGACGTTCCTCTTTCAGCCGCAAAACGTTCCTCTTTGACGCTCTATAAAACGTACGATGTTCCACGTTGAAATAAAAGAGAAACGTTAGAGTAACTTTAATTAGCAAAATAAACGCATTCCGAGCACTGCATGCATGTCGTTGAACAATTTTCTAATGTTTCTGATACGATTTTCTGTCTTTGCGGTACAAGTCTGATGGTTTGATATTTTCAAAATTTTTCACAATGCGAAAGAATAATTACACAAGTAAAATCTACTGCGAACGAATAAAATAAATGATTTATCTTCGGATGGGGATGAGACGATGAAAGGGATAATGAATTCGCTGGTTCGATAACTCGAAGTTTCTCGAAGCCATCGCTACGCGCAGCATACCAATTCGTGTTTGCCCGTTCTCTTTCCCACTCGTTTCTGTCATTCCTTCTCTGTTCCACCTTCCATCTCGCTTTCCCCACCTACATTTTCCTAGCCTCCGTCTCTGTTAGCCCACTTTTCACCCTCTTTTTCTACCCCCTTGAACAGCGTCGTGCGTTTTCGTCTCTCTCCCTCACTCTTTTTCTACAACGATCGCGTGTTCCTTTTCGTGTTCCTCGTTCAACCCTTGCTACATTTCGTTCCTTTACCTTCAGGGATTTTAAGGCCTGCTCGTTGCCGCAGCGTTGCCAATTTAGTCAGAGTTCTTGACAGTACACTAATCTTTCTATTGATTTCGTTTAGGGCAACACCTACTCTTACACCTGTGCACGATCTGGTCTGCAGTTTTGTTGTTTTGTCGATGTGCGATAACCCAGAAAAATCGATACGAATATATGTACGTTCATGCAAATAATATACAATTGTTAGAAAATTGTGTATTCGTTGGAAAAAGAGATTGAAGATTTACGGGGTTCAACCAGGGGAATAAAATGCATTTAATGCAACGACGCTTTCACGTTACGACTAGGCTGCACGCCTCGGGGTAACGTCTTCGACTTCAATTTCGCTGATTTCCCCATTTGCTTTGAAGTTTGCTTCGAGCGAAGACGCAAAAGTATTCGATTTTCCGTAGGTTTATCGTTAGATTACGGATCTTATAATTGGATCGAAAGTGTCTTGAGTAACGTTGTGAAATTTTTTAGCGGTAACGCATACACAGGTTATACGAAGAAACAACGAAACCGCCATAGCCTCCTCAAAGAAAATTGAAGATGTTAATATAAGGGTTCTGCGCTCGCAGAGTCCCAGTTCCGTCTCAGGGTGCACGCACCACCAGTTGCTCTCGCCCTAGCAGCGCGGCGAAGGCTCTAGCGAGGGATTGTTCGGAAACTCTATTCGCAGGGGTGTTGAACGGCCATCGCTACGCTCTCCGGGGGTAGTATTCTGTTGGGGGGAGTGGTATGGAATGGAGTAGTGGAGCGAGGAGGGGTAGCGAAGAGTCCGGGGGTTGGGAAAGCC
Source organism: Lasioglossum figueresi (assembly GCA_028455805.1). Classification (NCBI taxonomy): domain Eukaryota; kingdom Metazoa; phylum Arthropoda; class Insecta; order Hymenoptera; family Halictidae; genus Lasioglossum; species Lasioglossum figueresi. The sequence goes on from CM052200.1 coordinate 6,498,283, forward strand.
GAAGCGTGGCTCCTCCGGGTGGGGGTAGTCGGTACCTCGAACGACTCCGCGGGTCTCGGGATCGCCCCGCCGCGCTCAGTCCGACCCGGACGTTCGAGGGAGACGCGTCTCTCTTCTGTGGCACGTACGCGTCGCGTCGTTCCGGTACGCACGTTGTCGTCGTCGTCGTCGTCGTCTCGATAATCTCCTCGATCGTGTGATCGTGATCGGTGCAACACAGTATCATCTTCCTTAACAACCAACTCTCTCTCCCCGGATAAGAGGAAACACTGTGCGTGTATCCCTCGAACTTGGAGTGGCGTGCCGACATCGCACGAGGGTTGAAACTAGCTCGGAAGAAGAGAGGAGGCAGAAGAGAGAGGGAGAAAGAGAGAGAGAGAGAGAGAGAGAGAGAGAGAGGGAGAGAGAGATAGAAGGGAAGGTTCGTGCGCGTTTTGCACGCCGCTCCGGTGGAACATAGGAGTCGCTGGAGGGAGAGAGCGAGAGATTGAACGCGAAGAAAAAGCTCTCTCTCTCTCTCTCCGTCTCTCTCAGTCTCTCCGACTGCCTCGCCGGCTTTCCACGGCCACGAATCGATACCACGCGACCGTCGCCGCGTCGGTCGTTCCTCTCCGGCGACCTCTTCTCTCGCTCGCTGTGCCCGCGACCACTCGCGCGTCGATTTTTCCTCTCCCCTCCGCTTCGCCGAAGCTATCCGACGCCGCGCGACTTACCTCGTGACCGCTCCGGCTCTGGCTCGCGCTCTCCGGCTCCGGCTCGCGCGCTCCCGGGAGCCGCGGGCCAACCAGCCGAACCGCGCGACGGCTCTCGGACCCGCCAAAACTCGCGGACGGAGAGGATTACTCGCGTGCGCGCGCGCGCCCTCGCCAGCCACGACCAAGGTGTTTCTCGGCCGTGTTTACAGCGCGGGACCCCGCCAGGAACATTGTGTGGCTCTCGATCATCGATCGTCGATCCTAGATCCTAGATCGTAGGTCGTAGATCGTCGTCGTGACAGTGTTTTTGTTTGCCCGTGTGGGAGAACCGTGTGGTTTATCCGGCTGTCTTAGTGCGTCACCTCTGTGCGGCACGTGACGGTACCACGGGTTGTTTGTATTTGGTGCTTATCGGTTCGAAAACCGCTGTTATTCCGCCGCGCCGACCGGAACCCAAGGTGACTGTGGATCTTCGAAACAGTGAGTACATCGATATTGTTTGTTAGGGATTGTTTACGATCGTCGACGGGATCTGTGTTTTTAGTTAGGACACGCGAGTTTTACACCTGTCGCCGGCGATTTTCGTCGAGCGGATTTATCGAGGTTGTAAATTTCGTGCTTGGCCCGTGCCCAAACGCTCGATGCTGCTAATTTAACTGTACATTTTCATTAGCCACGGAGCCGTCGTCGTTATTTCGGGGACAATCGCGAGATACACGCGACGCTGGTGACGTCTTCCGATTTTTGGAACGTTGTCGATGCTGCTGGTCAATTGATTTTTCGATTTTTCAGGGTGAAATTTTGAGTGTCGAGAAGAAGTTAAGATTGAGAGATAACTCTGGTATCCAATTTATCGAATCACTCTGATTCGAATACAATTTTTGTTCCGTTGACTGTTAACGTGTTGGTTACCGTCAGATTTCCAAGGGGAACACTGAAAATTTCGTGAAATCTCGATAGTCCCCAGCTTATTAATTGACGGACACCTTTCAGTTTTAATTTCGTCGAGTTACTCCGATTTTAGGCAATTTTTGTGTTGCCGATTGCCAACGTGAGAATTAGTTGAAGCTTCGTGTGAGAATTTCAAGGAAAGGGCTTAAAATTTCGTAAAATCTCCTAGTTCCCAGCTTAGCAATTGACGGTCGGCTTTCGGTTTCTACATTGTTCGATAAATTGTTCGATTCTATTCGTATTAATGTCTGAAGTTTGAAAGGTTTCAAAAAATTCCGAGCAAGTCTGTTATCGCACTGAGAATTGATGGGCCAGGGAAATAGCGGCCAGAAAGAGGAATATTATGGTATCATCGCAGAAATGAGCATCGCATTTGCTCCGTTTTTATCCGAGGTCCGAAACGGCATTGACGGGCGCTCGGTGTTTACACTAGAGTTCGAATTAAACAGATGCGCGTGCTTGCGGCCACTCTTCCCGCTTTGTTGCTCGATTCTCCGCAAAAGGGACATTACTGACGAGTTGACCAAATGTTTGGTGCCCCATCGAAATCGAGCCCCGGCCGATTTTTTCTTCCCGGCGATAAATAAATACGATCGTTTCGGTTGGCTCGAGTGTGCGGGCCGCTGGACAAGTTCAATTACTACTCTCACCCGTTTAATTTTTAATTAAACGAAACACACGAAATTCCTACGAGGTTCTTGTAACACTTGCCGCGTTGAGTGGGTCGACCTGGTACTATACTAAACGAGTTTATACTAAAAAAACGTCGGGACACAAAAAATAAAACTAGGAAAAACCGTGTGGAGTTTGTCTAACCTTGAGGGCCCTTCGCTGCGACCGATATAGCACTGCTACTCCAAATGTTCGATAACTAGAACCGTGTAACTGTTTATTTGGAAAAATAGAACGATGCGTCAACCTTCGACGTGGACAGAACACGGACACGTGCACATCCCGCTTTTCTAAAAAAATCTGTTCGAGTCGATTTCTCGTCAGGAATTCTTCTAGAGATCATTTTTTTCTTCCCTCCTGCAGAGAAATGGGTTTGGTTGATTCTCGGCTGCCTCCTATCGGAAAGGAAAGAGGTTTTACGAATGTAGGGGGACGTTTAAATCAGTGGAACATGCTGTCGGTGAATGCTAATGGCCGACCAAAATGAAAATGTTTTGTCGATGTATCTTTTAAAGGCAGAGTAGATTTTTAAGATCCACTTTGATTCAACGCGGAGACTGAATAGCCCGCAAACATTCCTACAGCAGGCAAACTGTTGGAATAGACTCTGAAATGGTAATTTCAATCAATCTGACAGTGCCCAAACTCTCCGTGGGAATCTCTGACAGCGAACAATAATTGGATAGGTCGTGCACCTTTGAATCGTAGCGTGATCGATCGCAGCGTCGTCGCACAGTTTGACGAAACGACCTAACGACGTTCAAACATTTGGAACTTCACCTCTGCTTTCTATACTTCATCAATTTTGTAGAAAATCGTTAACAAAATCCTAAGTACTGAATACCCAGGTAGTCGTTCCATATTCTCTCTCTCTCTCTCTCTCTCTCTCTCTCTCTCTCTCTTTCTCTCGATCAACATCGTCTCCTTTGCATCATGGTTCCGGTGAATTTCGTAGCAGCGGATCGTTGGAAAACCGTAACTCGTTTGATAGCGAGCAGAGGATCGCGTGGGCAAGCGGTTCGCTGATCGAGGAGCGTATCCAGGTCTCGCAATTTTTTCAGGAAGGTATTTTTATCGCGGTTGTCACGCTTTTGTCGTGGGAACGCGTGCCGACAAAGCGGCCTGGCCGTGACGCGACGCGACGCGCGACGGTGCGCCGCCGGCGACTTTATAGATCGTTGTTCACACGGCGAGATGTTTTGTTCCGCGGCCGATGAATTAATCGATCGTAAAGAGGCTAATGCGAGCGATACTCCTCGGCCAGGCCAATTCCTCTCCAGCTCCGCTCGAGTCGCGTTTGACAAAGGAGAGCGATAGATGCGGGCGTATTCTCTATTCTTGACTATGTCTCTATCTATCTTCCTCTCTTATCGTTCCACAAAAGATTCGCGAACTCCCTTCAAAGTACCCAATCCCTTTGACTCGGTTCGAGATATTCAATGGTTCACTGTTTACGGTTCACTCTCCTAAAATCTTAGCGCGATAAATTGTTGTGCTAGCAGGTTGATGCCGAACGACGCGACGTCTTCCCTCGAATCCTTATCTTTGTTTTCCGGTCTTCGAGAACGTCCCGCTTTATGCGAGGAGAAGACAGGAACTTGGAATCACAGATTAACCCGCTCCCGGTGCCATAATCCGATGTAGGTCAGCGAGAGTCGCTCGGGGAATAATTGCTGACTTTGTCGACCAGGACCAGAAAACTATAGTTCGCGAAATGAAGTAGTTGAAGTTGAGAACTTGACGCCGTCGCGTCGATGTCGCGGCGATCAGTTTTTGGGTTGGAATTCGAGAGTAGTTGAGGTGTGCTATTTAGGAACTCTCTGAGATTTTAAAATATCAGCTGTGGTTTAAAAATAATCAACCTGGAAACCCATTTGAACTCAGCCAAAATGAACTCTCTGCTGTTAAAATCAGACTGTCCGTCGCTGTTTAAAACAGTCCATAATACAAGCGAGTATCAACTACCATCAAAGTAATAACCTAGAAGCAGATTTAAACCCAGGTAAAAAAGATATTTCTCAACGGAATGCTGTCCATCGCTGTCCTGAAGGATGTCAAGAATATCATGTGACGTAAAGATGGTCAACCTGAAAGCCAATTAAAACCCAACAATAGGGAGATGTTGCTTTAAGAATAGGCTGCATATTTCTGTCCTCAGAAATATCAAATATATCAAAAAACTCAAGAATGACGGTTGGAATATTGATAGAATAAAAACAATCAACCTAAAAACCAATTAAAACCCAGGGAAAAAAGCGATACAGCTTTCGCAAAAAGACCGTCTGTTATTGTCCTTAAGAAAATAAGAGTCAATAATATGAAATATTATGAATGCGATCGACCTATAATTCAATTAGAACCCAATAAAACACTACTACATTTTTTTCTAAAAAAATCCCACGATATTACATTTCTGGAAAAAGTGGTTATTTCTCTAAATGGAAACTCATGTCAATGGTACGGCACGTCTGCAGTCTGCCAGACCGCATCTCCAGCCAAAAAGGATACCAGTTCGCAACGGTTGCAGAGTGCACCGAGCGCGCGCACTTTAAAGTCCATCATCGAAGCTTCAAATTCAAAGAAATTCCCCAGGAAAAAATGAACCGTGGCGTGTACCTACTGTACGGTACCGTGTGTGCTCTGTGTTCCTTTCCTTTATCGCCCTTAGTTCTCCATTGTCGGTTATTCGTTGTCGATATTTCGGAATTGGAACTGATCGAATTCCGTACGGGGCTTGTATCGACTGCGTCGGAGAGCTCTCTCTCTCGCGTTGTAGTATCCTGTCTTTCGGAATTAGAACACATGCGTGCGAGCGTGCATGTACGTGTATTCCACTGGTTAGCCTGCGTGTGTTACAACGGATCTGCGTTGAGAACGATGTCGGACAAACGAAACCCCTCAAATTAATGGAGAGCATAAAAACGAATGAAGATCCATTTGTTCGGTCCGACGATTCTCTTTGTAACGATCCCTGAAGACTGTTTGTGGACTCACCAATTGATTGTATCGTTACTTCGTCGTTTAATGTCGACATTTTCCACCAGAAAGATGAAACATTCATCCCTTAATTTCTGCAATGGCAAACCGATTGAACTACGTTAAAGAAATACTTTATGTTTGAACGTTCACAGAGAAATTTTAGCCGATGTTTCTGGTAACGAAGTCGCGAGTGTTCGCGTCAAATCGCGACTCGCTGCAACGTATGTACAGGGTGTAACAAAATTTAGTGTCATGGTTTCGGCAGATGGCAGGACACCTTCCGATCGGTGGAGATTTGTTGAAAGAAATTGCCGCAAAATCGACCTTGAACATGAAATTCAAGGTCAAATTTTTTTATGTTTGTATCGCATTTTACTCGCCAAAAAAATATATAAAAATTTGACCTTGAATGTCAAGATCAAGGTCAATTTTGCGGCAATTTCTTTTAACGAATCTCCACCGATCGGAAGGTGTACAACCATCTGCCAAAACCATGCGACTAAATTTTGTTACACCCTGTACATCCCATTCCACGTCTCGAGTAGAAACGACCGTCCGTTGATCGCGTAATCTGAAGTTTCCGCTGTTCGACATCAATCCGGAGACATCGTGGACGTCGAGAGAGCATCGTCCCGGTGATCTTTCCCTCTCTCCCCCTCTCCCCTCTTCCTCTCTCCCTCTCTCCCTCTTTCTCTCCCTATCTCTCTCTCTCTCTCCCTATCTCTCTCCCACCCCTCTCTCCCTCCCCTCTCTCCCCCTTTCCCTCTCTCCCTCTCTCTCCTCTGTCACTGGTGCTATCGAAGCGGCGCGGCGCGGCGTTCAATTTAATTAGAATTTAAGAACAAACGTAATCGAGTTACCGCCGGAGTTTGTCGGTCGCTTTTGCAGCGGACGACACCAGAATCTGGCCAGACTTTTCGGAAGTATGTAACTTTCGGCGACTCGACTGCGGCCGGGAATAAAGTCTCAAGTATCCGCTGCTCCGGCTGCAGCCTGTGGAAGGTCGCCGCGATAAAATCTAATGAGACGTCGCCGGAAGACTCGAGAGAATATCCCCGGCGCGGCGCGGCGTTGCGGGACGAGCCCACCAAATTACTGATCGGAGGATCTCGTATTTTTTCAGCCATGCGATTCTCGACCTCCTTCGATCGGTTATTAACGAGACCGAACCGCACCGTCGATTTTTTCAAACTTCTGAAACCCTACATTATTTAAACCCTAATTTATTCTTTAATATGTCGCTTGAAATTTAATGTGTTTTCTTAGATGTATCGTTGCAGAGCATGAAAATACGAATTCAATCAGACATTTCTCGAGATATTTGTGATTACCAGTAAGGGTCATTATACTCGTTGAATTCATATTTTCACGCCTTACAACAATATAAAAGAAAACACGGGATTCTGTTTAGAAAAGCTAGTGGAGTGGACGAACGTGTGTTAACCTTGACGAACCGATTCTGAGCGCTCGTGAACGCTTTGTAGAGCCGAAGATAGACTGTTGTAGGATTTTAGCGTTGGCTTAACGTTTCAAGCGTCGAATAGAGGGTGCGACGATATTTTTCAACGGTCCGGTTTCGTCGGGGATATTTATTTTTAGCCGTCCGAACGAGGAAACGCCGTAAGAAACGGAACTTCGGCTTATTGTTGGATTCCGTCAAGTTTGTTCGTAACTACGCACCGGGATATATAAAGTTTCCAGCATGGGGATACCGATCGCCCCCTTTTCCCCGATCGCACCCCCTGTTTTCCTGCCTCGTTCTCCTCGTCTCCCCTCTCTCTATCTATCTCTCTGTCTCTCTTTCTCTCTGTGTACTTCAGCGTGCTTAGTACAGGAAGACAATATTGACTCGGTCGTTTTCTCCCCGGAGAGGGCGAGTTTATTTTCAAGGGCTTCCGTTATCGGCCGAATCGTTGAATTAAGGGCCCATACGACCACCGTATCCATCCTCCTTCTTACCCCTTTGGAATCGTCAACGAGAATGCTCCTGACTGGTATTTTTGCTCGTCGACCCGACGACGACGTTTTATTTCCTGCGCGACGAGACGCGACGCGACGCGACGCGAAATCGATCGCCATCCACCGAACTCGCGTAATCTCTGCATCGGGTACGGCTCTAACGAGCGAGGGAAATACCTCGCGACTCGTTTCCCTCGATCTGGCTTACCTCTGTCTCCGAAAGTGAACAACGGAGCTCGATGTACGTAAACTGTCTGCTGGAGAGGCTCCGGAGATTTGTGCAGCGAGCCTGGAAAGGATCTATTACATTGATCCTGCATCGTTTGAATTTTTCAGATACGGAGTGTACAACATAGGGCAAACTGCAGAGATAACTTCATCGTTTTATCAGAGAAAAATTGCGAAATACTGAACTTTTGACACCCATCGCGACCCACCCTACAACAGGATCACAGAATCTGACTCCTTAAACCCTTGCACTATTAGACCGTTAAAAGCAATACGATATAATTGGACCCAACGGCAACAGAATCATCATTGACACAGAAATCGAATTCCCATAACCGGCGCGGCGCCAAGAGGAGCACACATGGCACGTGCCCGTCTCCCATTAATTATTGTTTTTACTCTTCGCACGCGTTGCATCAGCATATTCGCGAGGCAAGGGTCTAATTGACCGAACCCTTGCTGCGCTCATAAATATCGGAGGGTCGGTTCGACCCCCGTTTTTCCTGAAAAGAATCTCGTTGAACTTGTCCCGTACGGTTACGGGACAGGGCTGTACAGGCGTACACGTACGCTTATTTAAATACCAAATAGACCAGTTCCCGCGAGTTCTCGTGGTCTGTGATTTTCGTGGCTACGCGACACGAGGGGTTGGGTCCTGGGTATCCCAAAGGGTGCGGAAGTCCAGGGGTTAGAGACGGTGCGCCCTCAAACGAGGCATAAAATCGGAGATGAGTCTGTCGTCGCGAAACGGGCTGCCTCGGCGACGCGACAAAGAGAGGACCGCTCCAAAAAAGAGAGGATGAACGAGAAACACGCAGGGAAGGGGGCGAGGGTTGCAAAACAGTTTCAAAGGGTGGCCAGGCATTAATCAATCTGAAAGAATCGGCTCCTCGCGACGATCCCGCAAAACCAGCTCGTTTCGTCACGCACTCGCACCTACACCAACCCCGTCGCACAAAACCGGGGATGCCGCCCCTTGCAGATTTATTTGACTGTGAATGGACGAACCCAATGGAATTTTCATATCTGTGCTCTAGATGGTAATCTGTCAGGGTTCGGTCTCGCAGCTCGCGTTTAAATGCGCTCGACTAATCACCTGAAAATATATGTTTGAATTTTCACAAATAATTCTTTGATCGTGCGAGTAATCGAGTGAAATGTTCGTGCAGAAAGGCGAATCGACGAGTTACTATGGTATCGACGCGATTACCTGGAGAGATCGAGGCCTGTTCGGAGTCGATCTAGAGCTTGATTGACAGACGAATATTACCGGCAGCGCAAAGTCGGTGTAAATTGCTTCGGATAACACGCGGCTAGATAAAAAGCGGATCCGACGGTGCTCGGTTAGCGTCGATTAACGCTCGCGCGTTGCCAATCGGAGCGTCGCGTAATTGCAGGATTCAGATGCAATCTGCGCGACACCGCGCGTTTTACCCTCTATATATCATCCGGGGGCCCGGATTTTCTCGCTCCGATCAGCGAGCAATTTTTCAAGACAAACGAGCTTCGATTACATCGGGACAAACATATTTCAGTACAAAGGACCGCGCGACGCCATTCCTCCCGTTATTATTCCCGTGGACATGCGTGAACGCGAAAAACGGAACTGAAAAGTGTCAACCGGCATCGGTAAGGTTAACCCTATCCTTTAATTGCGATTTCTGATGAGTTACAAACGAGTATGAAATTAATAGAGTTGACAGGATATGGGATTCAAGAGAAAGAGAGAGAGAGACTGCTCTACTTTCAGAAAACTTTCGAAATCGTCGATATCGGCATCGTTAAACCTATGTTTTGTGGGCGATTTTCAGAGACTTCGGAATCCGGGCGCGATCGTCTCGCTGGCCGCTAATAACAGAGCTCGCGGGGTGATTACACGGCGTGATTTCGCGCAGATTGGACGAGTGATTAATTCTTGCGGACAATCCCACCCCCGGCTGCGGCGCCCTCTGTGGATTTGTCGCTGGCGCGGCGACCAACCCCCGGCAAGGATATTTTAATTCCGAAGCGGCGGCGGACCGGTTTGAAACGGTTATTAATTCGTATGCCGAGGGTCCGAGTCCCCTGTCCGACAGAGAGAAAGAGAGTAAAAGAGAGAGGGAGACGATGCTCGTAAAAACAACCCCATTGTTATCGCCGTCCCGTGGCTCGTTTCGCAGTGGGAGGCACTCGAATCCCGGGGAAAAGAGAAAGAAACGAGAAGCAGAATTTCGCGTACGGGTCGCAGCATGCTGTCTCTCTCTCTCTCTCTCTCTCTCTCTCTCTCTCTCTCTCTCTCTCCCTTTTTCCCTACCTGTCAACTCGTCTCTTTTTCTCTTTATGTTCTCTTCTCGCCGGATACGCGTATATGCGCGTGCACGTGTGCCGCAGTTACCCCCCTCTGTTATCGCGAAATGCTCACCGCGCGATTTCAACGTTTCTGATGTTTCTATGGGAGTGCGCGGTCGGATTGATTTTCGACTGGGGTTTTTTCTGCTGCGCAATTTTTTACGCTCCGCGACGAGCACCGACACGGGAACGATTTTATGCCGAACCGGGGACAGCTGCGACTATCCGAGAGGAAACAGGTCCCTCGAGCAGAGGATACGTTCAGGGATTTTTTGGTGACGAGCTGGAACCACCCTCCCGATCATCGAGTATGCTATGCGCTTCTGGAGGAATCGTTAGAGGCTGACAAAAATCTAGGGTTCGATGAACTTTGTTTTTTTCTAGTCTTGTATTATACACGACACGACAGTTTTGTGCTTTCAAAATTCCAGCTTAATTTTTACCATAAAGAGTCCCGTAACGAGCACAGCCTTCTAATCTTTCACGTCCGACACACGTATCGTTAACGTGTATTACATGGTGTAAACTGTATCATCTAATTAAAATCCTGGAGCATCGAACCTCTCGCTTCGACCTACTCCGTTTTAATCAAACGTAACAACATCGTCGTCAACTGTCTGCCACCTCCATTAAAAAGTCAATAAAATTATTTCACGAGCACCTGTAGATATTCCAGAATTTTAACTCCAGCGCCGAGCCTTCGATAGAACAGTTCGGATCTTGATCATCCTCCGATCAGCTATCGATCACTTGTACCGTCGTAAACGGAGACCACGGATCGTTCGGCATTAATTCCCCGCCGAGGGAATTAAAGCAGATATCGGAGAAGGTTTCTAATTTAAAGAGAAACACGTGTACGCTCGGATAGAACGGTTGGAAGCGGAACAAGTGGAAGAGGAAGAGAGGAGGAGAAGAGGAGAAGGAAAGAAAGGAAGAAGAAGGCCGGACCGAGATAGATAAGTCCTCGTTATGGATTCTGTCTGCGTGCACGCGGCAGGACGTCCTCATTGCCCGAAGTGTCCTGCAAGATACGAAATAATGTTGGTGTGCATCCCGGGACACAGGGACAACTTATCCCGTCCACGCCCCGTGGAATTCCTCCTAGCTCTCTCCATCTCTCTCTTCTTCTCTCTTCTCTCTTCAATCTACCTCTCTCTTTCTTCGTCTCTGCTATCTACTATCTCTGGTTCCGTGACCTCGCATCGTGCTTCCAATCTGCAGCGCCGGCGACAAATCTTTCTCTCGCTGCTCCCCTCCCTCGCAGTCTCTCCCTTCGCCATTTGTTTTTCGCTTTATTTGTTCATTTTTTGCTATCTTGTTCGTTCGAACACCTCTAAATTCTATAATGCGAAATTCGGCTGAAGATCTCGCTGAAGTTCTCTACAGAAGCTTAATTACAATCGACGACAGAGATCTTAAAACGTTGTTCAATGCTGTGGTTCAACGCTGTCGTTCAAGATTGTAGTTGAAAACTGTAGTTCAAGACTGTAGTGCAAGACTGTCCTTCAAGATTGTAGTTCGCCTTACCACCTCCAGCAGTCGTTTTCTAATTTTCGAATTAATATCGAGAGATCGCGCTCAACAAGAGCCGCGTCTCAGGCCTTTCTTCCCGTTCTTCGGCACCGTCCATAATTACTCAAGTTCCATTTAGCCCGGCCATTAGCAGCCACGCTCATCCGGATTTTCTAATCTGGCCTGGGCCGTTGCGCGACGCCTCTCATCGAACACTTGTACAAAAGTGTTCCCGCTATCCAGGATTGTGTTATCTGCAACGGCAGACGGGAGAAGGCGGGTTGAACGGTCCACTTAATTAACAGCTTGTCTCCTGATAACGGAGCGCGGGAGATGTTCTTTGACAGTGCACTTCGGGTAGACGACTAATTACAGGGCCGAGGAATAGTAGACGATTTAATTTATCCATTCCAGCGACTCCGTTTAATTATCTTACGCAATAATGTCTCCTTCTGAGGAAGTATTTGAATACGTAAGTCAAGTGCCCGGAGGGGCCGCGACCCCCGTCGGCGAAAATACGACACGGGGACACGGCCGTTTTCTGCACAGTGGGGAAGAGAAAACGGCTGTGCAAAAATCTACCTCGTGCTGCGCCCCCCCCCCCCCCCCCCCCCCCCCTTCGGTGTCGAATGATGAGTGATGGAGATCGGAAGAGCGTCGTGTGGGCAGCAGAGAGAGAGGGCAGAGAA
>CM052200.1:6510395-6617602 GCA_028455805.1 Lasioglossum figueresi
GAGAGAGAGAGAGAGAGAGAGAGAGAGAGAGAGAGAGAGAGAGAGAGAGAGAGAGAGAGAGAGAGAGAGAAAGGAACTGCGTTTTCGTTCGCACCGTTGGATAATATTTCCCGCCCGGCCCGTTGCGACGAGACGCGTTTCGAAACCGTCCGTCTTCTCGCCGAAATGAAACGGGAAATTAAGCCGGCGTGGAAATAATGAAAGATTCCGGCGGCCGACTCGATCGAATCAAGTTGTACAATATCCGGAGGTGTTGACGAGAAGCAGAAACCAGTTGGAAGTTTGCGGACCAGGAGAGAAATCGCGATTCAACGAGGCCGCAGCCGGCCGTGCGAAATTTTGGCTCAAAGCCTTTCGGAGAAATTCCCATAAAATAGCGAAGTTTCTTGGCTGCACCGTTTTATCTTTCATAATCGATCTATACAACAAAGTTAGCCAGTTTTCAATATTTCGTTATCGAAACACCGGTCTCGATATTTCACCGATACTTAAATTGATTTACAGAATAGCACTCGAGTTGAAAAGGTAAAGGATTGAGCTTTGGATTGTTGAATCATATAAATTCGAACGAAGCTCGATTCATCTATGTATGCCACGTTTGGAATTAATTCTTAAACCTGTCACTTGAAATCGGGCCTCGCAATCGTTGGGGAACTCTAGTCTGTTCGGTGTGTAAGAAGGCGATATAGGAGAAGGGGAATTAGGGTCGTCGGCGGTACAGTATAAACGTAAATGCAACAACGAGCGGTCGCCGGATCCTTTATCAGCCTCTGGAGGCGCGTGGCTGTTGGTCCAGGTCGAGAACTCCGGCGGATATAAGCAATGGATAAGAAAGTTCCGCGGCTCTATGAAAAATGCAACGCTCGAGTTATCGTCGACGTGAATTTTTCATCGGCGCGAGTCGAGCCGTTGCTGGCTGTCGAGCGAGCTAGCTCCGTTCCTCTTTGGTCGTCTGCTTCTGCTTTAGCTAACCCCTTTCTCCTCTCTATTCTCCTTCTTCCCGTTTCCTCCTGTTTTTTTTTAACCGGTCCACCTTTTTCCGCGACAGAGAAAAAGTTTCGAAGTTGACCCCTCTCGCGAGGAAACACGAACCACCGGCTGCGTTCGAACTCTAAGAACGCCGGGAACCTAATATTTCGCTTATGTGCGCGTTGTTGGAACCCATTTCGCGATGTCTGGTACGTTCATGAGCCTCTATTTTGTGGTGGGATGCGTTCTTTTCGCTCTTTCAGAGGTTTAGTAGGACTAGCTTTACTGTTATTCGATTGTATTGCCACCGGTTGCCCTTTGGCGCACCGTGTTCGCTTCGTTGAGGGCAACTAAACCACGCCCACTATTTAGTCCTCGCCCATTGTGGCGTTAATTTTTGTGTTTCCGGAGTGCCCTGAAAATCCCTGACGACTGAAGGTGTGTCAGAAAAGAACGAAAACGAGACCGAGTCTGAGGGAGAGAGAGCATCTTACGCGATGAGACTTCATAAGCAACCGAAGCTGCTCCAGTCTTCGAAAGCAAACAGCCTCTCTCTTTCTCTGTTAACCTCTGGTTCCTCAAACTTCCAGCTCTCGCCCTCGGGACCCCGGAATCTTTCGTCCTTTAAATCCTACGGCGCAGATGCCGCGGGTGCGCCACCTCGGTACGATATTTTATATTCACCTCAAATCATGCATATTTAATCGCGGAAACGCTCGAGTTGCTCCAGGAGTTAATCGCGAACCACCCAGGAGCCACTACCCTCGGAAAACCGCCTCCTGTATTCTATAGTGACATTTTTATTCGTAATTGGGGGTTGCAACGTAAGGCGATATCGAACATCCAAGAAAATTTCGAGAATAGACAGAAGGGTTAAGAATAAACGCAACAAAGTTGTTCTGTAACGACAGAAGAGTGCATTACGAAAACACATTTTCATAGCGGGCTGTTCTATGCACCGTGGGACAAAGTGTGCATGGGTATCGACAGCATGTTCTACCATGAAGTACACGGCGCGGCGGCTATAGGCGGTGCGTATAGATAGGCAGGGAATCATAATAGAATGCCTATAGGCGGTTTGCTAGCAGCGGTGGCTACAGTACACTCGCAAGGAGTCCGTATAAACAATTAACTGAATTACTTGGTGAATATCCGTTGTTGCTAACTTCGATGTCGCTCTCGGATATACTTTCGGCGAGCAGCCATTAAGAAATGTATGTTGAACGGAATATGAACGTGAACGACGGGCTCACGAATCGCTGGAACGCAGACGACGACAAACACCGACGCAAGCTTTTGTGCAGGGCGCATTCATCAGCGTTTCCCACGTGCCGAGACCCGTCACAAAATTACGGGGAAAATGGGCTCGCTGCTCCACTGTCATCGAGCTGCCTCCGGCTTGCGAATTGTCAGTGTGAGCCGAGAGCTTGCGAATTTGAGTGTGAGCTAAGTGGGAGCTTGCGAAATGTCAATTTGAACTAACTGGGAGCTTGCGAATTGTCACTGTGAGCTAAGAGCTTGGGAATTCTCGTTATGAGCCGAGAGCATGCGATTTGCCGGTGTCGACCAAGGAAAACTGGAGGAATCTCGAAATATCAATTATCCAGGTTTTCGATGATCGTCGATATTATTGATTTCGCGCGGATTCAATTTTTGGAGTTTCTGTGCAGTCCAGTTCGTCGAGTTTCATGGGTGGAGCCAGGTTATCGATATTTGCGCCGGTTTTAGTCGGGAAGCCGGCCGAATTACGGCAATTTAATGATGCGCCGAGTCTAGTTATTCATTCGATAGAAAATAATCCATCGAGCTGCAGGAATAATTACCGTAAAGTTACTGTAACGGCATTATCGTCGGACAGCGTGCAGTATTAATCATCCCCCGGGGTTTGAGAGAAGGAGAGGGGTGGGGACGGAAGAGAGAGAGAGAGAGAGAGGAAGAGAGTAGGGGTCAGTGTTGCAGCCTGATGCACGTTATTACGGTTACACGACCATAGAAAGTGGTACGCGACACGGCATCATTAACGCGACCTGTTAATATAGTAATAACACCTGCCTAACAAAACTGTATCGCGGCCGATCTAATTCGTAATTTTCGTTGTGAACGGGATCGTTCCACTCAAGCCGACAGCCTAATGACATCCTCCCCGCTTAACTGTTCCCCCACGCGAACCAGCCAATTCCCCGTTTGAGAATTTTCAATTGCCCGGCTGACTAATTAATCGTCCCGTCGATTCCCCGCGAAAATAATTCATTGTGCTCGCTTGCGTCACCGATGCGGACGGTATTGCAGTTTTGACCCGGTTTTGCGGGGATGGAAACCTCTGCAAACCTCTGCAAACCTCTGCAAACCTTGCTGAAACAATTTTAATGTATCTTTGTTGCTTAAATTCCAAAGTATAAAAAAACCTGTAAATCTCGTATCAATCGAAAACGCGTGCTCTGCAGATACGGGTATTGCTCCTTGGTACACATAACAAGGATCCCAGTGTATTTCGGCCTGGTACCGTCTAGACACTCTAGACTCTAGACAGTCTGCGCGAATCGAACGCGAGTGTATTGAATACGTTATTAAGCAATAAAGCCCAGTTAGAGGGAGAGAGGTTTCTCGTAGTTTCCCGTTCCCCTCGGCAAAATTGTTTCGAATGGATCCGGAATGTCGAGGGGTTGGAGAGAGCAGCGTGCCGCCCCGCAAGATCTCGAGGACACGTAGAACCCTTCGCAGGACCTCCGAAAACTCTCGATCGTTCATCCGGCTCATTAGGGGCAGGTCCCCGCTGTGGGCGTTCATCTAATTTAAATATTCTCGGCTCCGGAGAGTTTTCTAATTTAACCGCGGCGCACCCTATCGATTCTTCTTCCTCCACCACTTCTTGTATCTTGAGGCTCGTTAGCCCGTTTGCAAGAAATGATATTTTCTTGATGTTTCAGGTCCAGGTTAGATTTCAGGGACTTTTCCCGTAATTTTCCTAGGTGAATTTCTTTTTTTTCAATTTGTTCTTTTCGTTGGTTATACACAGCGGGAATTTTAAACGTTCCAGCGAGTTCCAGATTCGGGGCAGTTTGCGCCGCGAATGACGGGATTCCTCGCGATCGGGCCGTTGGGTTTCTTCGCACGTTTCAATCCTTCGTGACTTGTTGATCCAACAAGTCGATTTATAATCCCTTAACGCGTAGCATCTCGCGCGGATACCGTCGAAACTACTATATCGCGGCCGTTCCGCGAGAGAGGGAGAGGGAGCTGATTTTCCTCTTCCGGCGAGGAAGAAGTTTATCCACGGCGACTTCGACGTCGAACTTTCGCTTTATCGTCGAAATTAAGTCCGTTACAAGACTCCGTCTAAGAGGCTTTCGGCTTATGGTAACGCGCGCCGACTTACCACCGCCGGTTTTGTCACGGACTTCCGGTTCTAGAAATGATTTTTACATTTCTTCAACGACGTTCAACATTTCATTATTTCTCTTTTTAATTGAAAAATTTCTTCCGGAATTTGTATAGTTTTTCCGAAATCAAAGGTACACGGTTTCATCAAAAATTGAAAGTGGACAATTTCCGCAGAAACATATCGGCAAATCTTGTACAATCGAGAAGGGAAGTTTGACATTAAGTTTCGAATGCAACGCGGTTTCTTCTGGCCAGCGACCGCATAAATCACCGGCATGGAATTCTGCGGCGGGTGCCAGCGATCCGATTAATACTGATGAACCTCGCGCGGAGCAACGTTTCTAGGTTCATAAGCGGACTTCATCGTTATTGATATTCCTCCCTTAGCGCCATTAATTAACATCGCGGCTCGCAGCGCGCGGTTTTCCGAATTCGGACGGGCCTCTGCCACAGCTCGTTACTGTGCGTATCTAAAGGGATGCTATGTTTTCTCTCTCTATCTCTCTCTCTCTGACCATCTCTCTCTATGGCTGTTCCGCAAGCCGAATCCAAACGGCCATACCACCCGGTCTGGTCTGGGGCTAGGTGAACGTACAAAATACCGGGGTACAAGGCGCGGAAACGCTGCAAGAGGAAGGAAGCAGATTCCATTTGCGGCTAAATGACTGATGCGCCCGCGTGTTGCGCGTCACGCTATGACTCTGGACGTGCGATGATATATCGACGAATACCGGGACCCTCTTTCGACCCTTTCCCTGCGAGAATGTATCGAAACCCTCGGATCCCTTCTGGCGAGCTTCTACAATAGCTTAACATTGTTTGCTCCATCTGGATGTTTTAGTAATTCATTCGCTGGGTCGTGGAAACCGTGTGCTGCTTTTAGTACTGTAATTGTAATACGGAAACAGACGATCGGAAAATGATATTTTTCTTTCGAAAGAGACGTGGTTGGATTCGATTCAAATTATAATTTCCAGTTAACGAGTACCATCGAAATTACTGTAAATAATGTTTCTTTTTAAAGAGACGCGGCAATATTCGACCTAGATTACAATTCATAGTTAATTTATAGTTAAAATATTTCTTTTTCCAAAGAGACGCGATTGGAATGAATTTAAATTATAATTCACAGCTAATTAGTACCGTCGGTATTACTGTAAATATTTTTCTGTTCAAAGAGACACAGCTGGATAGGAATCTGATGCGAAATTCTTAATTAACTGGTGCCATTGATATCGCTGTAAATGTTTTTATTTCTACAGAGATGCGGGTTGATTGGATTCAAACTGTGATTTCTAATTAATATTCTATTTTCCAGTTTCTCTTTAATTATTCTCTGATAATCAGGATCTATGGACCGAGCGTTGCCTTTTTCAATTTTGTTCACGATTTTTGGGCTAATTGGCCACTGTGCGTCGCCTTCGTGACTCTATCACGGAAACTCGATAGCCCGAACTCCAGAAGCCCGGGCAGAAATGCGGGGAGTTCGTATTACCTGCCGCGATATCGCTAATTGTATATTAGCCCGGTCGCCGCATTACCGGTCGATAACGCGGACCGTCGCACTGTGGTCTCGAATCTGGATTTACCAGTGCACAATCGATATCAGCAGTTTTCTTAAATGTTTAAAAAACCATGCTTAAGAATGTCTTCATCTTTACTTTTCTACTCGACATCTTGAGTTATTTAAAAAAGATAATACATGAGATTGACTCTGGGCCAAAATGGACCGAATTCCATTTGAACGTTAATTGCCGGATTCCCCATAAAACAATTTTGTCGAATTTATTTTCGTGTACAAACAAGATTCGAAACATCCTGAAACATCATTCTGGACCACAATGCATTTCTGTAGGTTACGTTCCTGCATAGAGCACGATATTCTATCGTTGACCGTGGTGCGCCGTCCCTGACCGGAAGGGTCGGTATAGCGGTTCCGTGTATATACTTGTAAGAGGCGCGTAATTTGAATATCGGCCTCGGTGGCGGCGCATCACCGCGAGATTACTCCATTATACCTCCATAGACAATGGAAACCGCTTACGTGCCCGTAAATGGCTTCGTCTACCGCGAGCTCGGTCCCTTCCGTTGCTTGCTCGCTCGCCTCCCTTTAAATCTTTCTCCTTGTCCCTTCTCTCCCCGTCTCTCTTCTGCTCGGTCCCTTACACCCACGCTCTCCGCTTTTCGCCTTCTCTCTCTCTCTGTCTCTCTCTCTCGGCGCCTCGAGTCTGTTCTCCGACGTTCACCTTATTAAAGCCGCCGTGGAACGACGTTTAAGGGTGCGGTTATACTCGATACGATTTCCGATCGTACGCGACGCTTACACCGATTTTCCATTGCCCAATTTTCAACATCAGACCGCCAAACAATCGTAGACATTCCTACACTAAATAGTGTAATACTCATTCTGAACTATAAAGTTGTTCTTTCTATTAGACGAGCGGAAAAGTTCGGTTTTTCTACGAAAAGTTTTCAATCGTGTTAGTAGAATAGCAGCTGAACGTTGGCTACGGAGTTGATAGCCGCGGCGGTATCAATTTTCGGCCGGGTGGATTCGCGTCACGATTTCGAATTGATAATTGCCCGGTTGAGAAGGAAGGGCTCGATTGAGGGAGCCGGTCGGTGGCTCGCGTGCTTCCTGCTCCAGAAATGGGAATGATTTCCGTCATTCGCGAATTGTTTGCATTGCCAGAGCCGTGGATCGTTGTATTCGTTCAACGAGACCGTTCACAAGTTCACTGAACATCGGATTGTTCTAAAGAGGAATATCAATCTTCTCGTTACGGGACTGATTTACTTTATTGTTACCACTTTACTTTGTCTCGTAACTTTAATGTCGAATATCTAAAAATCCGATTTCCACCAACTTAAAAAATCACCGTTCACTCCGAAACAAAAAATTCCGATCGAACTCGCGGCATCTGGAACAATGATCTCGCAGCCTCGTTTGGAACAAAGCTCTCATGGAAACGGTGAATGAAATTGACACTAGGGCCGTGTCGGAGGGTGAACCGGAAGTAGCCGACACGGTTTCCCGTGGAACGGCGGGATCTTGAGACCAGGGATTTCAACGAGGTAATTTAATAGCGACGTTAATAGCTCGGCGACACGTAAATACCGTATAACCAGATTGAAATCGGTGTTTAACGAAGGCGCGTGTGTACGTAGAGGGGTGGACGATAAAAATTGCTGTGTGTTCGAGAGATCGATTGTCGACGAGGGGGGGAAGGGTGGAGGTTGTGTCTCGTTAAAGACATCGTTCCGTTGAGCCGACGTCGTTACGATATCGTTGCGTGTTCACGAGACAGGCTCAAACACGAGAGACGTCCTCCCGGAGATGTTTGCGAAGCGAGGGGACCGAGGCGACCGAGAAACGGGAGGAAGAACAGCGATAATCTCAGACGGAGACGGTTGTAATCGCGTCCCGTCGATGTTCGTCGCTGATTTAGGGCGTGCTCGCGTTGTTGCTGCAGTTGACGATCTTGCGGAGCGCAGAAATCTATTGTCTTCGCGTGAAAACGCATGCACGTTGCTGCGCGAAGTCGAACCCGCTGGGGAGGGTCGTCTGATTTCGATTGGGACGATAATTGGTATTGAACCCCCTGACATTTTCATTTGATAACATTTTTATTTCAAAAGTGGACCTTTTGGAAAAAATTATAAGCCAAATCATAGAAATTTGTATTGCATTTAATTCTAGAGGAATGTTTTCATTAAATTTAATTTTATCGGAACAGTTTTATTAATTATTTCGTATAAAAAGTTCCAGTGAAAATTTAAATACTAGAGTTGAAATCTGTGGAAAGTTCCGAAGGATATCGATTCGATGCTTGGATTACGTGGATTTATTAGTAAATAAATCCAGAAGAAAAAGTCGAGCAGGTTTAGGAAGCCGAAGTCGATTCGAAAATTCCATTACGAGGGAAAACGGGTTGCAAGCATGGTCGTCGCTTGTCGCAGCACGGCAGGCAGCCGGTTAATTAGCGGCGTGTCAATAATTACACGCAAAAAGGACAGGAACAATATTTGCGGCCTAATCCGCAATTCTTCTTTGCGCTCTCGGCACGCAACAAAGCCGGAATCACCGGAGCGTAAACATTATCCGAACGCTAAAACAATGGATCAGTCGGTTTTACGGGGGCGGGCAATAAATCGTGTCGGTGCGCGAGGGGATTCGCGAGCGAAACACACGCGGAGCGGATTCGCGGCGCGGTAACGAGCCCGGGCCGAATCAATTTGCGTGATTCCGCGAGCGAATTCCGTGCTCTAAGGGCGCGTTTATGTTGCTGGACCATTGCATTAGCGATCAAACGATCGTTCAACGAGTGGTACGAACAAACATCTACGTAAGAACCCATATAAAAATCATGTTAGATCATCCAGAAAATTCTGCCCGTATTTTTCCAATATATGAAACACAATTTATTTGCACCGCTCGCTCGTTGAACGAATCTCACCAACATAGTAGCACTAACAATAATTTATAATTATAATTGTTATAATTAGACTGTGGATCTTTAATTACGTACGTTAAGTAAGCACTGCTAAATATTCGATTTCTGACTAACTAAATTTGAACGTAGAACAGGACACTGGCTTTTTAAGCGTGACAAAATACAGACTACTCTTAAGTAGATTAAACTGTGTCATTCTAAAAGCTTAAATCTCAAAAAGCTAGGAGATTAGCGTTGTTCGTACTACTCGTTGTACTTAATTACGTATGTCGATTTATTTAATGATGATTTACTGTAAAATTAAAAAGAAGTCGCTGAGATATAATCCGAATATATGCCGACGCTTCAAATCGGAATAAACCAGATTAATCCAAAAATCCTGAGCCCATGTAATTCACAGCAGAGTTTTTAAACAAAAAGTAAAAGATTATTGGAAAACCATTCATGCAATTCCCAATTATCAGATCGTTGCATTGAATTAAAACAAATCATATTCGCACAAAAATTCAGAGAACATCGAATTCCCAGCGGAACTGCTAAACCAAAAGCCGGATGAAACGTCACCGAGGGAAGTTTCGGAGGTTGGTCCGGAGGAAACTGCTAATGAAACGATGTAAATGCGTTCTCCGTGCCGCTCGATAAGTATCAGACGCGAGTTGGTTCCTTAAAGAAGATGGAAACCGGGATTTGAATGGGCAGAGAGACTGTTGGGTTGTTGGGTTACGACTCGGTGCGCGACGCGCGGTTGCGATGGCTGTGCACCGGTCGTCCAGGACGTCCAGGACATCCAGGACATCCAGGACGTCCTCTCCCCAGTCGGGCTGCACGGCCGGGCATCCCTCTGGAATATTAATATGACGCGAAATATTATAAGCCGCGACAGTCGACGCCGCGGGAATACTAAATATTATCCTGCAGGACCCGACGCGACGCGACGCGTCGCGACGCCACACCGACCGTGACTCTCTGCTCTGCACTGCTCTGCTCTGCTCTCCTGTTAGCGCTTGTGCATTTTGCTCTCGCCAGCAACCTGCAGGCTATACCAGACCCCCATACGTGTACACGCGATACACGGTGATAAACTACCCACCCGGCGTATCGCCATTTCTACCCGGTACCGTAAAAACAGCTCGTAAACTTGACCGTTACCGAATGAAATCATGCTCCATTATACCACCGAAATTCTCTGCGCCGAGGCTCCTCTATCGATCGCTCGAAACACTTCTCCCTTCGAACCCTATTTTTGCTACATTAGCAGCACAACATTTATCATCGTGCTGGTTTTTTTTAATAGACACTCCGTTCGAAGTATGTAGCGTCAAACTGATTTGTCTCGTTACAAAATACTCAATAAAATAAGGTAAGATAAAGTAGGTCTGGATCAGGTGTAGCGGAGAGTAAAATTAAACATGTAGAAGTTTCGGTGAAGCTTGGTGTCTCGAAACCACAGCGTTTTCAGTTCGCCACCGGCGATAAGTGGAATCCTATTAAACGGTTTGTTTTATTATGATTCCGGCTGCTTTCAGGAACAATTATCGAATCCCAAGCGGCCTGTAATTACCGTTAAAACCCCGCGGGCAGGTTTTCCTTCGGTTCTTGCCGGTTGGTAACAGCGTCGCGGTGTGCTGGCCGAAGTGTTTTCCAACGGTATGCTCTTCCACCTGATCTTCGGTTAAAAGTTAATTACCCGCGCGCGGAAAATAGGTATCTAGCTTGGCACGTATAGCTCTCTTTCTATCGCACAGTCTTTGGAAGCGAGAGACGGTCTCTCACCGGTTTTTCCTGGTGTTCTTCACGGTCGATTCTGGGGGAAAATAACGGGCGACGGTTTGTCGGTTTATCCGGCTATTAAAGAAAACGACCTGTTAACGGAAGCACGCCGCCAGCCGACCGCTATCCAATAAATGTCGCGCTAAACACCCGAGGCCCGCCTTACCTGTACACTCTGTCACCCATCGACGAAGCCTTATCATCGACACTCTCCGCTAACGATCGATAACGAGACCACCGACCGATCCTGATATCTCTATAATACCAACGGACAGCTGGGGCTGCTGGCCTGACCTGAACTCCCAGTCGGTACTTCGCAGTTTCCTTGCTAGAGATCGACGAAACACCATAAAACACAACGGAGCTTCAGGCAATAATCGAATAAAAATTCTGAATGCTTCATGCTTCGAGTTGGACCCAAAATAAAAGTTTATTCCTGCAATTCAAGGACGTATCTACACAGCCTAAGAAAAGTTGCTGCTCACACCATTAATGATTTTCCGTGGAAAAATTCCTACAAATCCGTTCTGTCTGTTCCACGAGAATCCACCCCTTAACGGGGGTTGCTGAAACGTCCGTTTACTATGGGCGGAAGGTCTGTGTCGGCGGACGACCGGCTAAAATTATGCAGACAGGTCACTGGCTGACGTTGATCTCGTTATCTTATCGTTCGCAGTCCACGTCAATACGCTTTATATAGTATATTTCGGCCTTGCGGCCAAGCTTCTCCAGCGTTTTTAATTCAATGGCGGCCGCCCGTAGATTATTCTGCATAATACAGTAACTTCACCGCGAGTATAGAGCTCTCTCTCTCTCTCTCTTCAGGCTGTCACCCATCCCTTGGTACGGTGGTTTCATTCCCGCTTTTCTTCTCCACCCTTTGTCCCGGAATTTTCAACGACCGACCACGATAATCACTTACAGTCTCGTAAGGAGACTACAAAGGGGCGAATCGTTAAAAACAGTGTGCGTCGTCGTTCAACATTTTCCTTCGAACCGGTTGTTTACAGTGATCGCCGCTGGCTATGCACCGGGTGTCCTTTAAACTGAATTAAAGGAATTACTTCTCCTATTAATAAATATATCGTTCCTTTTTAGCGTTTTTTGTGTAAAACATCTGCATTTCTTTGCGTTCAATTTACTGTACATATTCACCCTGAAATATATGAAATCAGCAAATTTAATCGACTGATTAGTCCAGTGATTCAGAGTTAATTCCTCGGCCGTTGTTCGGCGTCTCGCCAAAAGTTTAGGGTTGTTTCGTCGCGTAGCGAAACTTTCGCTCTCGAACGGGCCTCGAGTGGCATTGTTCATCCCGTTGCCGTTTATTTCGAGGCCGAGTCTAACTGGAAACTGTTAAGGGCCGGGAGAGCCTGATAAATTCCGGGCGAAGGCGTTGCTCTCTCGCTGCTGCCACCCCTCGGAAAAAGAAACTTCGGACAGAGATAAGGGAGGCACACGGTATCGCACCGGTTATTTTTGACTTTTTATCCAGCGCCATCTTCACCCCCCTGGCCCCTTCCCGCGTTTACAACGACGCGGGACAGCCCGCCGGGAGAGGAAGGAGGTCAAAGCATAAATTACGAAGCGTCAGACGATTCTGCCACCCCCGCTCGCGCAAGCAAGCAAGCAAGCCTGTCTCTCGCCTCCCTCTTTCGCTTCCATCCCCCACCCCTTGGACTCTTCTTCTGCCAAAAATCGAAGGAAACTTTCATCCACGCCCCCCGCCCTCCCACCCCGTAGAACATCCCGGATTTATGGCTGCCACAAATTATGTGTTGCTCCGGTGAAAAAATGGTCCCGCTTCTATCGGACCAGCTCTCTTGGACGGCATCGTTGTAAAGTTTCCGCCGTGGATCGCGGATACACGACGACATCTGCGTGGTCTTTGTAATTAGTTCGCTGTGCATCTTCGTGCAAAATATATTCCCTGTCGATTGCAAGAAACAGGAGTCAAATATAAATATCTTCCTTGTTTTAACGATTTTAACAGTCAGTACGCAATGGTATCTATTTACAGCAAGAATTGTGCTACAACGTGAACATTGAACAAACTCGTCTCTATCGACACATACATTACATAGACTACGAAGGGGCAAAGAAATGTTCGCAAGAGAGAACAGTAGGCCCACTTTTCGGTATCCACTATGCACGACACAGCGGTGTTATTAAAATGCGAAGAAAGGCAACAACGACAACGGTGTGGTCGTGCGGATATTCAGGCGGTGGCGCAGAATCGACGAAAGCGCGTTCCGTGCGAGAGAAAGAGGATGAGGAGAAGAAGAGAGAATTGAAGTAGTCGGTCGGTAAAAGAAGAGATGAGAGAGAGGGGGCAAAAGTGGGAGGTAGAAGACCGGTCGTTAGGTAGCGCCGTCGTAAAATTAATTACGCCTCGAAACTGTCTTAATTAAAAATGTGTCCGCCGTCAGCCTCGCCTCCAGCCCCGAGCAGCGTCCTCTTACCACCGTTATAACCTGCGTCACCTTCCTCGGCCCCTGCTCTCCTGCATTCACCCAATGCACCCTCTCCTTTTCTCTCTCCCCCTCTCTTCCTTCTGTTTCAATCACTATGTTTCACTCTCTCTTTCTTTTTCCACATTTCCCACACGCTCTCACTCTTCTACTTGCCAATTCTATGTTACTCTCTTTGATTGTTGCTCTTTCTCCAATTCCTTCACTCTCTCCTAGACTCTCCAGCTCACGTATTCACTCTTTAATCTTTCTCTCTGATTCACTCATTCACCCACTCTCTCCTTTCCCCATTTTCCCCATTCCTCCTCTCTCTCTCTCTCCGTGCATTCCTGCTGCGCCAGCCTCTCACCCCGTCTACGACACCCTTATTACCCACTCGGTCGCGAGCATAAGCGCACCGCCATGAATATTATGTCATTATGCAATCTCGCGGTGCATGCAACGCCTCCGTGCCGCGAGCTGCACCTGCAGAGCGGGCGTGCACGCGCTCGCGTGTACGTGCACCTACGTGCAGCCCGTAAACTGACGGTGCAGTGGGATCGGCAGTGGTGCAGCGGGGCGCAACGGGGCGCAACGGTGGTCGGGAGTTTCGCGCCCCTGGATTGGGTTACTCCTACTTGGGGAAATTATCGAAAATTTTCGCGTAATTGCCGCGCCCTCTGATGCGATCGTTGCGGTTGCCGGAGCCGCTGTTCTCTCAACCCCGGGAAACCGCCGCTTTCTGAAGCGCGAACTCTGCTGCTGACGGCGAACCTTTGAACAGAGTTTTCTTCGCGAATTTCTTCCACGGAAAGCAGCAATGCTTGGGCACTGTCTGTGCCCAAAAACGGTGTGTGGCGGGAAAGTGCGTCCTTTGGGCAATTCAATGGCGTTTTTACATTTTCGGTAGACCTCGTAGCGTTCGAAATTTGTTGCCACGAACTTGAACGTTTCTCGTATCAGCTTTGACACTTGAACGATCGAATTTTAGGTGAACGACTGGTTTGCAGTCGGAAGTTGAAAATCATTTATTATACTACACGAGTATCGATCATGTGGGAATGGTGGGAATTTCAACAAATATCGCTAATTTTCGGAATTTTCTCAGACTCGTTAGGATCAAAAGCAGTGTTTCACGGATTCAAGCAGGTCCGTCACGTGACTTGCCCGAACTGTGCCGATCGTCGGATAGAAACACACATATCCGAGTACGTGACCAAGCCCAGTCGGAAGGTGTTCGTGTGGCGAATAATTTTTTGCCGTGGCCGGGTGTAAGGTATACCTTACTTGGCGAGTAGAGCTGTAACTACCCCCGAGCCCTCGCGCGATATCGTATCTTTTATTTTGATAAAGCGTGTGGAAACGGCCGGCCGGTATCTTGAGATTTCATCGCGACGAAGTTGCACGCTCCGCCACGCCGCTTTAATAAAATGAAACCTGTCGCGATTTTACTCTGCGACGGCCTGTGACGCTATCCAGGAACTCCAAACATCCAAATCACTGTTCAAACCCATGATCCAAAGGGTTCAACTCTATACCGAGTCTGCAAGCCCGAAATTTGTCCACGCAGAACATTTGATTCGTTCAATTAAAGTCGCAAGTGTAATATTGTAACCCGTTGCGGGATCATTTCATAATTTATACGGACTCCTTATTGAAATTGCAATTTTCGATGGTGTCGGCCGATAATATATGTATCCAACGGTGCCATAAATATAGAATGAACCATTTAAGCGCGGACGTAATTTATTCATTTAAATTAGGGTCGCCGCGAACGGGATCGCGCGAAATTAATTAGAGGAAGCGTTCTCGGCCGCGTTTTTGACCCTTTTCCCCGGCGTGTTCGACTAATTAGAATGGCCTCTCGTCGAACAACGTCTTCCCTTTCTTACATTCGGAAAAAAATATTGGGTGCTTAAACAGAGAACCGCAGAAAGTCGTCGGGAAAACGGATATAATTCCGGTTGGCGCGGGGGCACGTTAATTCGCCGTTGCGAAATGTTAGGGGAATAAACGCGAATTAATGGCCGTCCCGTATTTACTTATTTGCAGTTGTTTCGTCGGCGGCGCGCAACTTAATTCGAAACGGGTTTGTATTTTTGTCCGGGGACGCGATCGCGCGCGCGGGCGCGGGCACGGGTGTAATTAGCGCGGCCGTTCGCGGGAAATAAATTTTCGGGCAAGTCCGGTCTGCGGCTCGGGCTGCGTTTTAAAGCTCGAGCTCGCGCGAATTATTTCTCCCTCCTTAAACGCGTAATCCACAGTAATTATTGTTCATTAGCAGCGGCTTTAATCTGGCTGCGATCATTGTTGACTTATCAGTCTGATTCCGAGCAGAAAATTACGGTAGAAAAATCAGCCCGAGATAGTCCCCGAAACACACTCTTCTGCTTACTCGGCGAGAGGGTTAAACGGGCCGGCCTCATTATCGCCACTCTAAATGCCTTCGCTGGCGCGGAGCTCGGAGGGACAAGGGGGCTGGGAAACACGCCAAGGGACACGCGAAAGGCCCTTTACACGAACCTAGACCGACATGCACTGGGTGGCTCCGAAGAAATTGCTGACGAGCTTCCTTCGTGTACTTTTAATCAAAACGCTCCGGACCTCCTTTGCTCGAGGCGCTCTCGATCCTTGCAATTAACTACGCAAACTGCTTCTAAACAATTTACCGTTTATGGGAATACCAGGTCCGGTAATTGTAATTGGAAAGCTTACCTCGTGAGTGGCCTTTGCCGAGGACCAGTTGGAATTAATTGTGTTCGGATCTTTTTGAAATGTGCGATTTAAGGGGTTGAAATAGTTCTTCGATCAACTGCTGTGTGGCTTGTAGAATTATACGAAAGATAATTATTATTAAGAGGTCTCGAAATCGACAGAGTATGGAGTCGATCTTCCACGAAAGTGTGGAGGACTGTCGGCGAGAGAATCGCAGCGAGAAACCGCGCGCAACAAATAAGATGATCAGGTCAGAGAACGTGACAGTGTTCCGTTTTGCCTTGTCATGCAGCGGATAAAGTTCTCAAGCGTGTGGTTCGGTGCACAGGCAGCGGAACGGGCTAGATAAAGTTATCGCGGGAAGTGTGACGATGTAGAATTAGCCCGGCAGCCTATCGGGCGAAATTCACGGCACGGTGTGTTCATTAAATCGAAGACATATGAACAACGAGGTCGTTATGGACTTAGGGTGTTTCGATGTGCGCGGAGTTGGACGTGCACGAGTGCCGTTCGCCCGCGGAGTTTCCAGGTCGTTCCGAGCCACTTACCGCGGCCCGTGTGCCCACACATATTTCTACATACAGTGTCTAGCCACGTGTGGGCTCACCTTTGTACGTGTGCTCTCGATCGAGATTCACCGGTGACCCGCGATCAGAAAGCTGGGATATGTGTAACGAGGGAAACACGGCCATCGACGCGAATTTATTGTGGTACTTCGCGCCGCGCCGGACACCGTTGCCAGCCGACACCCATACCTGCACCCTGAAATGGATCGAGAACATGTGCCATCGTGGATCGCCTGTTTACAAATTAATGACACCGACACGACGGTTGAACCTCTGTCGAACCCTGGTCGCATTTTCGCGTAGATTAATTTGAGACAATTATTTAAAAAAATAAGAGGACCAGTCTTTTGTAATATGGAGTAAAATTGTTAACGTCATCGTGAAAAAGTGATCTAATCAAGATCAATTTCTGCGAGGTCGATAAACCCAAGACGCATCTCTCTCGCCACACTCGTGCAGCGTCCCGACCAATTACCACTCGAGAATGCAAGTTGCGCCACTTGTGCAATCAATGGGATTCGTACAGAGCCACCGACCCACCCCGGCCAATTGTATTCCTCCGCGGACCGACACCGGTCCCATTATGATCGTTATACTTCGAAAATACAAAGGAACCTGCCCTCTCGTGCACACGATACCGGCGGCCCGAAATATTAATAGAACTGCAGCAACCGGAGATAGAGGGAGAGAGACAGAGAGAGGAGGGCGAGTCCGGTGCATCTCCGCGTCGCGCCGTGGCCGCGCGACCCTTCGCAGACAATGCGCTTCTATCATCGTTAGCCCAGTTCTCGGCGAATGAAAGGAACTTCGAATCAGAAGTTGCGGACCTGTTTCCATGGAAGATCATCGTCCGCTGTCGCTGGGCCACCGCGATGTCTCTTTCAATAAGTCGAACCGGACCATTATAACCAGATGGGGGTCAGGTGTGAACTTTCCGCGTTTCTCAACCGGGAACCCGCTTCAACCAACGCCTAGAAAAATCGTGGAAACTCCCATTGGGTACGAAATTTCATTCTAATCCTGCTGCTGCAATCGGGGAATCAGAAATCAGAAGAATTCAAACAAATTCGATTCAACGAAGCGATCACGCACGTCCCCTCACCTCCCCCTATTTTAACACACAGTATCACGTACCGCACTTAATTCCAAACAGAATCCCGGTTTTCCACGTGAAAAAGTGCTTACTCCCCGCACGCACAGTGTGTCCAGCAAAGCGTGCAGACACGCGCCGTTTCCGAGAGGAAAAGAGCATCCCGCGGGAGCATAGCAATCGCACGCTCATTAAACTTTAATATCCGAAGATAGAGACACGCCGCTGGTCGCGTAATTAATATTGCAGCGAGCAGTAAGTGGAAAGCAATGTCGCCCCACGTCGCCGTTGCTCGGTTGATTCGGGGCCCTGGCGCGGAGGACAAGCCCCGAACGAAAAACAGATTCCCGAATGGAAAGACCACCCCTGTAAATACGTCGAGCTGATTCGCCGGATTCATCCTTGTTCTTTCATCCGGACTCTGCTCATCGAACATGGCGGATGGATCGGTTTGCTATTTCCGGGACGACGGGTATCTGCGCCGTTTGAGTTGTGTTCATCGATCCAGGCGGAGAACGATCGACGCCCGAATTAAATAGTAGAAAACCCGGCCCGTGGGTATTAAACGATCCCCCGGCGAAACATTGTGCCAGCTGGTTAACCTGTCCATTCCCGCGAACGGCCTCCAGAAATTCCTGATACATCCGAGGACAAGAAACTTCGAGATCTACGTGCTCGAGTCCAGCGTCGTGGGTTAGGTCTGTGAGAATCAACTCGGGAGAAAGATTTAAAATAGAGTTTCGTGCACGACAAATTGCTACTTCGAGTGAACCCAGCGAGGTAAATCTCGGTAACCGAGTTAAATCGCGCAGAAATCTGCCAAACAGGCTATACAATATGCAACGAGAGTCGCATGCGGTCGTCTATCTCGTAAAATCGCTTGTAATCTGGACGAAGCTCGATCGCATCGTCCGAAAAGGCAAAAAGGTAGAGATGTTTTCGGGATCGACGCGACGCGACGGTGATGGTTTCGGCAACGCTGTGACTGGTGGCGGTTTGCAGCGTAGCCCGTCGCGTCGCAGCGTAGTAACCGTCGCTAAAAGTGAGGATTAACAAGAGAAAGATTCATCACGGTGGCGTGGCATCAAAGCGACAACGCGTCGCGACGCTATGCAAAAAGTACGCGGTCCGCTACCGTTATAAACAGCCCCGTGGCAGAGGTTTCGCTGTAAATACGCCTGGAAATGCAAAAGCGAGGGCCACAGAGAGACAGGACAAAGAGAGAGATAGAATGACAGAGAACGAGAGCAACGAAGAGAAATGGAGAACCAGGGAAAAAGAGAGAGAGAGAGAGATAGGTGAGCGCAGCTAACCTGCGCGCCAGACAAAATGCACCGAGTCGGTGCATCCTGATACGGTTCCTTCCCGTATCTCGAAGTGCAGGACGTGCCTGAAATATGTACGAGACGTAAGCGTATGAAACTCGCGGGATATCGTGTTGCGCGCCTTTTGTTTTATGCAGGAAATGGTTTCCTTGCGAGCTGCGACGTTCACCGCCACGCCACATCTCGTATACCCGGTGTACGGATAAGATATCGCGCATTGTTTATCCGTAACGACCGGCCCGGATTATTTCTGTCCGAAATGTTTTACTTATTCGATAGGGGCGCCGCCCCGCGCCGCTGCGCGGAACGGGGATCTTCTTGCGGATAATTAAGCCAAGATTAATCAGCAAGCTCGGACGGCTTGATAAACGCTCGCCTACCGCCACCAGATTTACATTTGTCCACTGCTTTGGAGATGGGAACATCTATATCTTTGAAATTGTATTAGGCCGGAGGTGATGTTCTAGAAACATTTCAATGGATAATGTAAAAATATATATGTCGGTGCAAAAGTTTCAATATTTTTTGGATCCACTGTACAGTATAGTTTTCCATGCAATTCTTCTTCGGATTCGGATCGAATATTTTGCGGCAGGGGTAGCAGGTGCGTTCGTGATCGGACACCGACGACATTTCGCGATCGTGTGCGTGCATGCACACGCAATACCGTAGTTTGAAACGTCTAAGACCGGACTGCCGGGACGATTATATCGCAGACTCGAAAATCCAGGTCCCCTTCGTGCCGGTGAAAAGGAACGTGAGACCAGTCCCTTCGCTCACCGAGCTCTGGCCCTCTGTAATTGGCACAATGGGATCCCATTGTTTCTTCTTTTCCCTTTTGCGTTTTCATTCGATCTGCCCCCGTCTTGGCGGAACCCGTTCCACCAAGAGTTTCTCCCTGGAGAGTTTGACAGCGAGCCGCATACTCGTTACCTCGTGTCCAGGAACAGTGTAGCTGTCCGTCTCGTTGCGGTAGCTTAAACGATAGCTACCGCGTTGCTAATTAGCATTTTTCCTTGCTACCAGCGACCGAAGAAAGCAGTTCATCGAAGACGGATTTTAATCACTGTAAAACCATTTTATTCGTTCCTTGTGTTGCTATTTGAGTCTCGGCAGTGCGTGGGGTTTGCACTGACCCACATTAGATCCTCCATTATGCAAAATACAATTTGTCTCCAGCAATTGCAAGACATGGAAGCTAAATAAAAATTTCCTTCTTTATTTAATCATTTTAACGCTAAATCTACCAGTCGCACGAGGTCCCGAGCAGCGAGTGTCTCGTTTAAATTTCCTTGTAGAACCAAGCTGTAAAATGTATACCGGCGCGTCGCACGCGATAAAACACAACTCGAATATTATTATTCTACAATAATACACGATCCTCCTCCATTCGCTCGCGTTTCGTACACATTCAAAGTTGTCGCGAATGCATAAAATCTGTAGTGTTATCACGAAAAATGCTGCGCTCCTGGCCCGGATGCCGGTGAGTAAAATTTTACGGCCACCCGAAGTTCAGAAGTGTGCATGACACTTGAAACTTCTGTCCCACGGGGTGAGACGAGAGTCACGTGTAACGTCTGAGGTGGGGATTACACGTGTAACTCTTGAATTACGTGTCCTTCTTCCTTACAAACTGCGAGATCAGTTTCCGGAATCCATCATTCAAAATGCACCTTTATATTATCCGACCAGCGACGGACAGAAAAGAAAACGTATCGCACGACAATTTTTATTTTGCATAGAGATCCGCTGTCTAATGATAAGTAGTAACATTTGAGATCTTTTATAGATCCTCGTTGATCTTGTGAAATGTAAAACGGCTTGATTCGTGGTAAGCGCGCGCGCGATATAAATAATTAATAACGATACAGGGTGGATTCGTTCGACCGAATACTTTTTGCCAGTGATGTAGAACAGGCTGCCGTTGTTCGGCTTCGTGCAATAGTGTGCAGATTTCACGCTCGAACGACAACGCGAGCGGACGTTTGCGCTCGCCAGGTAAAACGTGAACAGGAGCAGAAGCAGGTAAGCCGGTGGCCTGTGTCTGACAGCTATACAAGGCCCCCACCCCCGATCGCCGACCTCTGTTTTACATGATCTCCCTTCCAATTTCTGCTACCGCCCGCAAGCCCATATCTTCGAGCGTGCGAAACGAGCCGCGCGAATAAATAAGATTCCTTGCCACATCGAACGCGAGAGTTTGCAGAATTGGCTACCTTCTGCTAGACTACATCTTATTGATTGCCTCGACACATTGGCATCGGGTCATTTCATAGGTTTGAATAATTGTAATACATAGCGCAATTTAAAAAATTTAGCGAAGAGATCAAAATAATTTGAGAATGTTGATATATTATTTTCAACTGTCTAATAATAGTGTTGGTCGATTGTCGAGTTTTTGGAAGTCGAGAGCAAGGAGCAGAAGCGGAACGAAGCGGTGGAACGATGAGTAAAAGGTGGAAAAGCAGGACGATGGCGAACAGAGAATACGAACGAGGGTGGTAGAGGGTGGTAGAGGGCGCGGAGGGTGGCGCGGAACACGTCGCCAGCACGAATCCTGGCTCGGAGAGGGATCTCGCATTGCTGATCGAACCGTTCGTGCATACTTGGTGCAAGCGGGATTAATTCGACTGCGACTAATTCGAGAATTGGCTGCGAGAGCCGGGGACCAGAGCTTCTGCACACCGGCTTTCGTCGGTCCTCGCGAGCTCCTTCGTCTCCAACGTTCACCGACCTCGGTGTACCGCAGAGATCGAAGAGCTGGTCGCAAAACCGACAACTTGCGAGACTCATGCCACTCCGGCATCAACGAGGCCGACCAACTACCGACAATCAGCCCCCTGCTTTATAAGTTAAGTTCGACGTAACCTTCGCTCGTTAGGCTACCGACGACGCTGGTAGTTCGGCTGCTTGCGTCGCATAGTGATTCGACGCCTCCGTCCTGGGAGACGAAATTCGTCTTTGATTAAAAATGTTTAAATATCGCTCCGTATCTGGATTCTACAAAATGTACCCGAGAAACTGCATTTAATTCACTGGAACATGAAATACCGCAACTCAGTCGTGTCAAAATATAAATCGTTTTTTTTCTTCGGCAAGTTTCTGAACGAGGGACGTTCTGCTCGGGGGTAAAGAAAATGGTGAAGCGAGGAGCGATGGTGTAATTATTCGTGGTAGAGAATCGATATGGGGGTAGGGCGCGTAAGGGTAGCAAATCAGGCCGGATGCACGCGTATCGGAGAGAAGATAGGTTGAGAGAGGCGCTTGGCCACGAATAGCTAGACAGGAAGAGGCAACTGAAGTACAAATGCAGAGCAAGTGCATTTCACGGGCCACGGTATTTCAGAAATTTCCCGATACCGTCCCTCTCTCCATCGACGTTCCTTTGCCACCCTCTTTCTCCATTCTATCCAGCACCCCGCGCAACCCTCGAACGGCCGCGGTATCGGTATCGAGGTCTCCGCTATTCGAGGTGGGAGGGTTTCCACGCTTCTTCGCATCGGCTCTGCTAGACGCATTTACCGGAGAAAGGGAAACCCGGTCGATCTCTGGCTTTGTATCCGCCTGGATGGACCGGTTACCGACTCGAGACAATAACCACGCTTCTCCACCTTCCTTCAACCCCCCCTCCCCGCCCCTGCAGCAGGATTATGAATGCCGATTTTACCGAATAGCATCCACCTGCCCGATCAATTCGTCCTGAATCGACGGCGGAAGCCTTTTACTCGCGATTCGTAGCGTAATTGCGATTACTCGACCATTCGACGGTGAATATCCACTGCCACAATGAATTCATGGGGCCAGACTCAGAATCCGGCGATTATCGTAGGAACTGTATAAATAATTGCGTAACCGTCTATTTACTGTGTCCTTTCTGGAAACGATTTTCTTAGCGAGCTGGAGACGGTTCTTCACAGAGAGACAGAAAATTGTAATTTTATTGGACAGCCAGGAAATATTTCTGCTTGGTTATACAGTGGCCGAAATTTCTATAAAGTCATCTTCGCATTCATAGATATTTGATAAATATCACCATTTTTGTTGATTTATCGTATCTGGTCTTGTGCCTTGTTGACACTCGGATAGAGGGGCTACTATTTACGTTCACTATTTACGTTTGTTTTGATTTTTTTCTGCGTGAAGCAAAACACAAATGCGAAGTCTCTATAAAGTCACTTAGCGTCTCTCTGGATTCCGAGCAGAGAACTATGGAAAATTTGAAATATTCTAAAAGTATTAGTTTTAGAAGTCATAGAAACCCTGTTCCTTATCATTTGATTCCCGTGTATTAGAATGCCGAGAGGAAAAGTGCTAACAATTGAAGAAAAAGCGTGTCGATCGATGCTTATAAATATATGGGCTGCTTTAATCGTGCAATCGCTAAGAAACTTAATCGTTTGTATACCGTGATTAATAATTATATCAATTTACATGAAAATTACGGAAAAAATCATTTTAAAGGTGGTAATAAAAAATTGTCAAAGAGACAACATTTATTATTAACGAGATCTGCGGCTAAGGAAAGGAAAAATGCAGCACAATTTCGAGCTGAATTGGAGCTTCCGGTAACAACAAGACGCGTGCAACAATTTTTAAATTCTTCTGGGCAATTTGTGTGGACGAAAATGCAACGTAAACCAGGCCTAAAAGAAGTAGGTACATAAACAGGCTCGTCTTCATTTCCCACGGGCACATATGTCCTGGACGACAGAGCGGGAGTCTGTCATTTTTTCAAATGAGAAAAAATTTAATTTGGATGGGCCTGATGGCTGTAAATATTATTGGCATGATCTGAGAAATGAGAAAGTGTGACGATGAGTCGTAACCTGGGCGGTGGTTCCCTAATGATATGGGCTGCGTTCAAAGCTGACAAAAAAACTGCAATCTGTTACATAAATGACAAAATGAATTCGGAAAATTATACAGATAAGTTAGACATGGTTCTAATACCTTTTACAGAATATATTGAAGATGACAATTTTATTTATCGGCATGATAATGCTGCGGTACACGCGTCGAAGCACATAAAGTTTTGCTATGGCCTGCTTGTTCCCCTGATATAAACCCTATTGAAAATGTTTGGTGTATCATTTCGCGACAAAATAAAAACGGCAAACAATAAAACTCCATCAGCGAACTAAGGGATGCGGTGAATGAAGCGTGGGCGTCTGTTAAAACAGAACCGTTACAGAAGTTAGTTTCGTCGATGTCCAATCGTATTTTTAATGTAATTAAAAAAAATGGAGATTACACTATATATTCAAATAGAAATAATAAAAAAACAATCGTTAATTTCAATTTTATCCGTGTAAAACGAAAGTGACATTATAGAAATTTCGCAGTTTGTTCTGCGTAAAATTATATTTTTGTTCTCTTTTATCGATAAATGTTATACTTGTGTTTTGAAATCGGTGTGTACGCTTTCTTTATGTAATCCCGAAATGCTACCAAATACAAATTTTGCATTGGTATGGTATAACAATAAGAATTCCTTACAAAACACAGTGACTCTATAGAAATTTCGGCGAGTGTACCTCGCTTCGAACGTTTGATTGGAGACTATCGTTCGCATAGCTTTCACAGTTGAAGCACAAAAAATTCTCGAAGTTGAAAATGTGTCTCTTCTTTGAAAATGAAATTTCGCGAGAATGCTGAAGAAAAACGACTTCGATTAAAATCGTTTTAAATATTCTCCGACAGAATTGATATTATTCGGTGAACCATAGAATCGTCCAAAAATCCTCTTTCCGTCTTTGTCAGATCCATAGTTTGTTGGATCAGTCCGTAAACCTCGGCTCACTCGGTTGTAAGTTCTGGATTTTTCATTTCCGGCTGGTAATCGCGGCCGGGGAACACCCGTCGTCTCTTGTTTAGGAAACACGGCGAATGTCGCTTAGCCGAGATACAAGCGGATCTCTTTTGCATGCAGATGTATGCGCGAAAGGAGCGGGCCGCGTGACTCGAGTGCGAACTCCGGGTCGGTGCACGCAACCCGCGTGCAATCACGCGAATCCGCTCGAATATCGGCCCGGTCCTGAAGTTACACGGTACAACAGTGGAACAGGTATAACGGTATAACAGTTGACGAGGCCGATCATAGCGATTCCGGCGACCTAACGATCTTGAATTACGCCTGCTTTCGCGCGACGCCAATCGGTGCACCCTCGATAGACCAACCCCTCGAAGATTGGAGGCTTCGCAGAAACAAGAAGAAGAAGGATGTGTTCCATAAATTTTTTAGATTTCGCTCAGTGAATTGCAAATATTTTTTGTAGATGAACGTAGTAACTTCTAATTGGTACTAAAATAATTTCTCCATCTAAGATTAACATTTAACCGTCACAGTAGATTACGCGAACGTAACGCTTATTAAAATAATTTCCTGGAGCCTGTTTCGTCGGGTATTCGTGTCTCGGAGGAATCATTGAAACGGAATTACTCGGGGAACATTGTTCCGATAGCTCGCGTAGAACAATAGCCACCAGCGGAAGAGGACACAGTTCGATCGGTATTTAATTAATCAGGAGAAACATAAAAGCCCGTTGTAAGAGTAATCCCAGGCGCGGAATGTAATCTGATCTCGGTGTAATTCGTCGTGCAGGATTATTCGCTGCAGCGGTGCACGTTTAAATTGAAACTTGTCCGAGTCCTGTCTTGAGCAGACGCGACGCGTCGCGAAGCGCGCTTTTTATAATTTACGTCGCTGCTGTCTCGTTGTACATACACATCCGTGTATCGAAAAATCGGGAAACGCGAACGGGGAACACTGTGTAATCTTCATCAATATTTTTACGAGGGATTACGAGCGATCAGCAACGGTCGTTTGTAACGGAAGCTTGACGGAACGCGCTCCAAATCGTCGAGAAACCAAGCGGCGCGGCGCGGCGCGGCGTTGTTCGATCGCGCCAAGACACGCATTGTTCCCGTGAATAATGCGCGCAAAAATCATTCTGCGAACGGCGGAACGCGGTGAAATATACAATCTTTCTTGACAAATCGTTCTGCGTTTTTCTTCCAAGAAAGTGTGCGGCAAAAATATCTCTTGCGAGTAAAATAGAAATATTCTCTACAATTTTTACTTTTTGGTGCTTTTATTGTACGAGGTACAGTATTTCTCCTTTTTTGTAATGTGTGGAATTAGTTACATTGGTAGACTGTGGATATTTATGGTAATTTGAAATTGTGAACCTCTAAATAAAATGCAATTTTTGAACCGAGCTAGTGAAGCAAAGATGGATGGGAAGATATCGGAAGACTTTGCATGTAATTGTGAGTAATTCGAGCAATTCTGGGGGCTCGGTGACAGGTCGTTTCCATTCGAAGCGGGATTCACCTCCGTTCGAGTCGAATCTATCGGTTCCACGGTTTTTATTTACAATCAAGAGGAGGAGGAACGTTTCAGGAACGGCGAAATCCCTTCGATTCCCTTCGACGTAGATCCATGTGCGCTTGGCGAGCTGCAATCGTATAAGTCAGCAGGCGTGTCACTGCAGCTTTCTATAAACTGGTATAGGGCCAAAGCTCCGGGGGCGTATTAATCCTGGTATTACGAGGCCGCCGTCGCTCCTGCTGTGTGTGAAGTTATCAAAGAGAGTATTACAGCCAGTTTCCTCTCTCTCTCTCTCCTCTTCTATTTCTCGTTCCTGGTCGCACCGACTCTCTCGCTCTCTTTCTCTTGCGGCTCCTTTCTCCCGTTCTACCTCAACCAGTGACAGGTTTCTTTTCCATAAACGTTCAATTTATTTTTTGAATTTTCCCATTACTTCTCACGCGTGTCCCCTCGCGATTGCTTCGCTCGCGACCCATCATACCACCGTAATCCCCTGAAACAATTTTTCTTTTCTATTGAATATCGTTTAGGGAGGTCAGCGAAATTTATGGAATCGTTTTTCAAATTTTTTAGTTGGAGATCACGAGCTGATATTTGAAAATCGGCTGTTGCATTCCGTATCACTGTTCAGGAATTTTTATTCGCTAAAAATATTCGGGTTTTTTAAATTACATTTATTTCTTCCTTTTACGAAAATAATGTCGAGCAATTTCATGGATAATTATTTCAAATAACTAATTGAAGTTTCAACGAAAGAGTGCCCAATTAAAACACACGCTACATCGTATACTTGTCGATTCAAATGAATATTTCTATCAATGGTAAAACGAAACAATTATTTACAGTACAATGCAATGCAATGCTCTCTGAAAATATTTTTATCGTTCAATTCTTAATACCAGTTTGTTCAGCCTGGCTTGGGGAAGCATTTCCTTCGAGCAACAGTTTGGACGCGAGTATACGAATGTTAATGGTCCCGGAGCGTGGAAAAACCTTTCGAATTGAGACGTCTAGGAGTGGCTGGAATTTCACAGAAAGGACAGTGAAAGGGAGAGAAAGGAAAAATTGGGTGCCGAGGCGAGATAGAGGAGAGCCCGTGGACCGTCCGTGGTCCTTCCATCCCCACAGGATGATCACGCGTCGACGCTCGAGGCCGTGCTCGGTTCTCTGGTGACGTTTGGCGAGCGCCGATAACGGTAATCCAATTTTTCGGAATAATATTTGTCTTGGAGATCGTCGATTGCTGGCGTCTGTCTTCCTACGAGGGATCCGGGTGACCTTGAGGCGGGGGTGGACATCGAGTTTCCTATAAACAGATTACTCCACGAGTAAAAGGGAAAAATCCATTCTCCACGATCCTGCAATTTCCAAGGAGGTAGCTCATGTGTAAATTCAAAAAATTAATATCGAACAAATTGTCTGAATCTTCTTTAACCTCTTCAGGGATGAATTTTTGCGCCTGTACAAAAAAATGTCGCAAGCAGAAGATGATTCTACGGCGTCACCAGTCTACGAAATCAGGAATTCCTTTTTTCTCTTATTCTGAAAGACGCGGAGTATCGCGAAGCCTTTCGACAGTGGCTGAATATTCCACGGGAGTGCGTCGTGTGCCCTAAACGCGTATCGAAGGCACGTATATTTAGAGAATAATAAATACACGCGGCCCTTTAGCCGGTTCCCGGGGCAGAAACAGGAAGGGAAGCAAGAATAAAACGCGGAGCGGAGCCGAGCCGAGCCGAGCGAAATGGATTTGCTCTAGACTTGGCAAGGTCGACGGAATTCCGATGAAGCTGGTGGCTTCGGGGGTAGGGCACAGCCGAAACGAAGAAATCCCTGGCTTCCGTGGCAGCGAGTCCGGGGAAAGTCAACAAGTCGAAAAGGAGGAATCGTATTTTTCTCCTGCGCGACCTCTCTCTTTCTGTCTTTCTCCCCCTTTTCCTCTGTCCTCCCCGTTTCTGCTCTCATCGAGTGATGGATGGTTATCCCTCGGCCGTCGATATATACTACGCCCCTGCTGCACCCTGTACGAAAACGTCGCTGTCGTCAATGGAAATGAGCGGTGACGGCTACAGAAGTTCTTCGCGAGCAGCCTCTTTGAATATGTAGCTTTTTGCTACTCTGGATCGATGTTGTCATCAGTCTTCCGGCCATTACCGCCAGCAAAAAGATTGTCTGAAGCGTTCGCTCGATGCGTGCTTGCTTTTCCCTCTGAGTCACTCCTTTTCCCTCTCGATCTCCCCTTTCTTTACTTAATGCGCGACTTGAACACGGTTCTTGACAAATTTTGTGTTTTTGACGCACTAATTATGGCGCAATCTTTGGGAATTTATAGACTAAATATGATCGTAACGGATTAGGTTGTGCTGTTCGTAGAATCGATCAGCAAGTTCGCAGATTTCAAGTGGATCTCGAGGCGCCGCGCCGGTTAGCATAACCGAATCGAATAAAGGCGAACGCGTTTCGTCGCGTCGTCGTCGTGGGGATCCGAGATCAGGAGGCGAAGCGATTTTACAAATCGCGAGATTATCCGGGGCGACGCTCGGCGTCGGTGTTTACCAGTGGAAATATATCGCAGCTCGCAGCCAGTCGATGTCGCCTCGACTCTCGAAGGCGCATAGTTCGGCAACTTCCCGAATAAAGTTATCGTTAGGGGATTCGTCACCACCGATAGCGATGCCCCGAGTCTCGTGGAACACATCATCCAGTTTCTCGCCTTTTCTACAGTTACCAGGGCCGTGGCCATTTGCATACAAAGACCACGTTGCTTTAGTCTGCTCTGATCTGCTCTGCTCGGTCACCTTCCCGTGTCGGCAGATCCGTTTCCGTTTTCCCGTAGCCCCGTTATATCGATTTCAGACGAATACCTCCGAGCCACCAACCCTGAAGAAGACCGATCTCCTCGGATCACGAGACCCAGTTGTCCTTTTTATCGCTCGTCGATGTTCTATATTGTGAGATAGACAGAATGGTTCTATGTGAAAAAATACGTTCAAGATGTTAGAATACTATTTTCTGCTGTGCGGTGACCGTTTCTGAGAAAATTGAGTTTCAAGTGTCGATTGTACTGCGCCGAGTCTGACCATGCTGGTCTGGTTCTACTTGCCGCGAAGAAAATCATTCCGAACAATGACGCTGTTTGTGGCAATTCTGTTTATGGAATTCGGCTGGACAATTAAAGAGATAAAAATTAACGATCTACTTACAGATGTATAGCATACCGTGACGTCGCGTTGAACGATTAACGGGGCAGTTCGCTGTAAAATATTCAAGATTGAAAACACTCTCAGCCGGTCAATTTCGAATCGTCTCATTTGCAGCGACCCAATAAGCCAGCGTTGAACGAAACGACTGTGCATGGGAAGGGATGAGGGGAGGGAGAGAGGAGGTAGTGGGGAGAGTACGATAAAAAGAAAAATTCGTTACCGTTAACCGAGTTTTCGATTCGTCGAGCCGGTTAATTGAATTGAACGCCAGTTCCGTAGCGACTGCGTCACCGACGCCGATTAAAATTGACGCGGAGTTTTATCGAAATATCGCTGACGTTACAGAATCGCGCGGCGCCAACTGATCGGATTACCTCTAATGCGATTTATCCGTTCGCGGTTCGCAAATGCTCGTTCGTCGTTTGATTCTCCCCGTCCAAGGAGAAGGTCTGACGTGATCGACCGACGCGACGATCGCGACGACGATCCCCCGTCGACGAACAACGCGCGAATACACTCGTCGTGTTAACGCTGAACTGATTCGCTGCGGAACGATACGTCATCGTTGTGAAACGGGTGGGAGGGATAACAAATCCCGAAATTTATTTACAGCAATTATCATTTCCTAATTGGCTCGTCCACCCGTCCAGAAGATCGCCAGGAAAGGACGTTATTATTCCCGACGTTGATTTGCAGCCCGGGACAGCGATCCACGCAAGACCGTCCGCAATTACTTTCCGAGCTTAATTGAGTTAACCGAATTAATTCGGCGCACGGGTTCCGGCCCGTAGGAGAGCGAAATGAATAGCGATCGCTGGGCCGAAATCTTGGAAAGACTCGGGTGGTGGTTCCCGTGATTCATCCAGGCTCTCGCAACCCTTCTGGTTGCGATCTGTCGAGATCGTGGCGCCTGCTGCGTCAGACAAAGGACTATCGCAGAGAGAAGAGGAAGAGAACGAGACAGAAAAGGACACGGGAAGCGTGGATACGTGCTGAGATCAGTTTGCACGCACGTTTTTATTAGGAAGGGATGAGGAAGGATGTTAAAGGGGTGAGGAAACGACGAGGAAAAGGATGAGAGGTCCTCGGAAGAAAAGGGCGTCGCAGGGCAAGAGAGAGACACGCTTGACTAATTTTCTCGATGTGCTTCGCTGGTCGATCGATGTCGATTTCTGCCTGGACCGAGGGAAGAGAAATAGAGCTTGGGAGAGGCAGAATTGGTGGGGGGAAGGCTCGAATTCATGACGCTCGTAAATATGTTAATACTCGTCGCGGTGTCCACCCCCGCGCTCGAGTGGCTGATACCGTAAGACGCCGGGACGGTCCCCTTTTATCCTAACCGGCATTGTGCATGCGACCCGCCGATATCGTCGATTTCACTGGCAATAACGCCGAAAACTTTTTACGGCGTCTCGATATTTATTATCTATTTAGAATACAAAGGAAACTCTCTTTCCACCCCCGGCTCTTTTTCTCTCTTACAACTGCCCACTGATCCTTGATTTATACTGGCTACTTTCGATTATCGTACGACAATTATTCTCCGCCGCTGAAGTACCCTCTGTCGTAATTCTATCGGCGGCTGGGAAACGATACAACAGGGATATTTGAGTCTCATATTTCCTCCCACGACGCCTTTGCTGCCTCGACAGATGGAAACACGACCGTCCACTGCAACCCTTGTGCTCTATACCGCATTTCGTAGAGCGTTTGGCGATTTTAGGAATCTTCTGGACGGCGAGGCGTAGTAACAACTACATTCGCTCAAATCTGCAACCAGCAGTATTACAAATTTTTCAATCCACCTATCCGATGAATTTTTTCGTTAATGTGCCGAGTGTAGCAAATTTCGTTATTCGGTACATTACTTTGAGGTTTTACGGAACAAACTGTAGCGACTTTGTGAAAATTCTTTGCTCAGCGGCGAACGTGTTAAAAACCCTATTACCAAGCTTCCGTGAGCTAAATCGCGGCTTGTATTTCGAAGTTTACGTCGACGTGGGCGTTATCCCTTGTTCTCGGCAATGAGACACGCTAATCCTCTGGCCGCACGTTCCGCTGATAAAAAGAAGAGGGAACACCGTAATCGGGGGAAACGTTGGTTTTGGGACGGGGCCGGTGGGGGGGGGGGGGGAGGTGTTTCCTGTAAACGTTGTAAAGGTTGCTGAAGGCTGTAAAGGCGGGTGTCGCGGCAACGACGACCCCCGACTGTAAATAACAGGCTCCGAGTGGGGTAAATTAGCAGCGCTAATACACTTTAGCGGCGCGGAATTAATGGTCCGTATTCTGAACGCGCTTACAAGAGCGGTAACAGTTATTAGCGGTGGGTCATTAGACGGTTTGCACGGAACAGCCGACAGGTTTGGTCAACAAGGTCATTTGTAACTGTTAACACGGCTGTAAGTGCGAATTCAATTCCGGCTAATATCTCCGATAGCAGTCGCGAGCATAACCGACCCTGCCATCGGCGTTCCAGGCGTCATTTTTCCTCGTTACCGACAGCTCCTTCCTCTGATTGTTTCTACCGTTCCACTTTTCGTTTCTTCCTTCCCCCCCCCCCTCTCAACTCTCCGCTCGTAGTAAATTGGAGCGAGAATAAAAGAATCGTTGAAATTCTTTCGGTTCTACCAAGGAAAAATTATTTTCGCTTGCCAACTGGGTTGCAGGGCATAGGGACTGTCAACTCGCTGATGAGAATCTTTATTGTCCAATGGTGTTCTTCTCCGAGCTACCATTAACACTTTGTTCACCGGTGGCGAGTTGGCGGTCCCTTTGGAATTAAGGACCAATTCACACTTTTCTTCAGCAATTATATTTTGTGTA
This sequence comes from Lasioglossum figueresi, assembly GCA_028455805.1. Classification (NCBI taxonomy): domain Eukaryota; kingdom Metazoa; phylum Arthropoda; class Insecta; order Hymenoptera; family Halictidae; genus Lasioglossum; species Lasioglossum figueresi. Next base: position 6,542,472 of record CM052200.1, read on the forward strand.
TATTTCTCTTGCAGAAAAGGTCGAAAAGTGACTCGATCGATAAACTGCGGATCTTTATGCAGACATTCCCATTCTTGTAAACACAAACCAGACTGGTCAGACAAATTTTCTGCGTCTACAATCTACCGTGGTATCTACTACTCCCCTAATAAAAATAAGAGGTTTCTCTTTTATGCATCTTTTCACAGAAAAAAATGTAAAAGTTAGTGAACTCGCAAACTGCGAGTCTTTAACCAAACTTTTCCACTTTCAGACTGGTAAGAAAAATTTCCTTCATCCTTTGTAAGACCTCTCGTGGCAAGAAAAAACTAAAAATGCAATTACTTGATATTACTTGTCCAAAATCAATTAAATCGTCGCCTGGAACGAGCAACAAAGATTAAATCACGAACAATTGTGCGTGAAGAGAAACTGTAGGATAAAATGGTCTTGGAGGAACTTTTAACCACACGATAAATAACTGGAAGTGTTAAACGGAAGCTATCTCGCAATGTTCGCTCTAAAAGAAAAACTGGATAGAGCTTGTCCGATTCTTTCCGGCGATAGCGATTCGAAAAAAAGAAGAACAGTATAGTAGGATCTACGTGAATAATGTTTGCGTTCGAATCAATTACGCTTTTATCGCTTTTCTATCTGACAATGCGTCGTAACAGCGGCACGGCAACCTCCGGGGCTATTTCGATTCCTTTTCCGCTCCAGTTCCGTTTTATTAGCTATCATTTGTCCACCTAACTACCGCAGCCACTTTCGCGCTGCCACACTCAGCGTTTCCCGATCACTTCGAAGAAAGAACCTCGCAAATCATGTGTCCCGCTCGTCGCCGATATCGACCTTTGACTGAAAACGCCGGCCACTATTGTCCCCGGCAACGCCATTACTTTTTCCGTGACCCGTGGATCGCGATGGATCGACGAAATCCGGATCCGACAAAGTAAAATCCCGAAAGGACGCGTCCTGACGTCCCTTTTGCCAATTTTTCGACGAAGATCTACGTGGAAACGGCATGTCCGGTGCTTCGATGTTCCGAAACGAAAAAATCGACTCTGATCAGCTTCCTTGGTCTCGAAATTGATTTTGTTTTCGTTTACAAGTACAGGTTCATTCTAGTGCATTATTTATATAAATTCTTCGCAGACCTGCTCGCACAGTCAAATCGGTTATCGAACAATGTAAAGATCGTTAATTCACAATGGTCTGGTATCAGCACTGGTTCAGAGAATTACGAGGCTGTTCTACCGAAGCATAATTGTCCAATCGCTTAATCGCCGCGCACGCCAAGCAATATTTCCAGATTGACCACATCAAGAACAAGGTCGATAATCTTATGAACAAGGGTCGCAACCCCTTGCACCTACACCCTTGTTCGTTGCCATGCGTCAAATCACCCCTGACCAGTGATTATGCGCGCATAAAAGCGCACAGTAGTTCGCGTGACACCTGAAAAGTGCGTGTTCCGAGTTTAGGGTTCCTCGGGGAAACTGCCTCGTAATCCGCGTTGTGGAACGAACTACGAAATGATTCTTGCACGAATCAATCACGAAGAGTACGATGAAAATTCCTGTATTCCTTAATTGGAGGAATATCGTTCTTAACATTTTTAACGCGCGAAAATGTTCTTTGTTCGAGGAAGAAACGTTATTCGCGTTTTATTCTGAAAATATCGCTCCGTCGGGACGTCGCGAGGAGGGAAAGCAGTTGTTGGGTGAAGAATGTCAGCCTTCGAAATTCTAATTAAAATGTTATCGAGCTTCCGTCGCCATTTTCAAGATCGATGGACATTAAGGAAGCAATATAAACGTTAATCTTGATTTTTGAGCATGCCGTTCCTAAATTCTTGGGTCCGAAGCGTGGGAGGATCCCGCTTTCATCTAGAGGGCAAATATTAGATCGTCGGATACGTCGAAGATTTCGGATATCGCTCTCACAACATCCTGCGGCATTCAATTCGACGTCCCCGCAACTCCCCTGGCCTGGTTTCTTATTTTATTAAGACCGGATGAGGCTCGGAGAGCACACCTCCGTTTCTAATCAAGGATTTAAATGTTTGTCTTTCACCGCCGCGCCGCTTTGAAGCATCGGCCCTTGTTATTTCGTTACGCGTTCAATGCCCCGCGTTCAACACGCTCGACACGGCATTCAAACAGCCGTGGCTGTTCATACTAATTGATTTCAAACACCGACTCTGTTTGCTTGTTATTGGCCGACGCATTTCTTGCGGAATAGTTAATGCACTACTCCGCGCGAGAGCTCGGACTGTATTAATGTCGCGCCTCTACCGAAGAGTAGCCTAATTATCATGCCATCGAGATACGATTGTTTAGACGCGACCGCCCGCCGAATTAATTTCGGAATCGAGTTACACAAAATTGATCTGCGCTATCTGCTCGTTCGCTGGCTCGTTTGCTATTTATACAACGATTCCACTATGTATTCGAGTAAGAAACATTTTTCACAGATCACTTAATTAATAAAAGAAAAAATTTATACAAAGAAAGTGCTAACTTCGGAGTTCTGTCCCTAATTTTACGTCACACTGTACTTCATTCTACTTTGTCCAAGACCTTTAATAACAGTAAAATTTCTGAACATAGGACGTTTCCCTGCGAACAACCGAAGGCAGCAACTTCAAGAAAAAGAGAACACGCAACAGAAGATAAAAAGAAGCAGACTATAATCCTGAAGAAATATCCTGGACAGCAAGATGCTCGCAGGACACGACCTATTACCGTCTCCCAGCGTTGTAAACGTAGAAAGGGAGCATCGATCATCTCGAGGAGAATGTAATAATTTTAAAGGGGGCTGGCTCGACGATTTCCGGCGACGGGTGTCAGCGTCGTTCTCCCTTCTTTTTCGTGATAGTCTGTCGAGGACAGCCATCTGAAAATCTTTCTCCTCTCTTTTCTCGCTCGCTCTCCTTTGGAACACACCTGTCCCTTCGACGCGAGAAAGATGGTTTTTCTTCTTCATTGTCGTTGCGCCGCGAAATCGCCGGATTCCGTGGAGAGAACATTAACGCGTGGAACACCGAAGCCGAAGCCGAAGCCGAAGCTGAAGCCGAAGCCGGCACGACACCGGTTATTATACCTCTATCGGATAAAAGGGGAATCTATCCGGAAATCAAATCGACCGGGGAACCGGCGCTCGCGGATACGGGAGACCTGGTTCATTGATTTCGTACTTCAAATATTTTCCGATAACGTCGGCGTACCGGTGAATACATTTCCCGGCGAAGATCCCGAGGTGCGCCGACTTCAGTGAAATCGAGGAAACCGAGCAGGAACTAGCTCAGGGAAATTTGATTTTAACCGGGGGAAAAAAATGATCCGAAACAACGGTTTACTTCCAGCAACTTTCACTTTCCAGTCTGCCAACCGTGCCATGTCTAAATGAGAGTTTAGACAGGATGTGTCAACAGAGAATGATTCCACTACATCAACAAACCAGAAATGATCTAGCAAAAGGGTCAGCCGGTATACTTTCCGCAGTGTCGGTTTTAAGGGAGGAGCCAAATTACGTTTCCGGATTCAGTTGTCGGTTAGCGCTCCGATCCTGCGATCAGCCGACGGATAATCCGGCTAAGACCATCGTCTAGCCTCTCTCTCTCTTCCTTTGATTGTCTCTCCTATCTTTGTCCGTCGTAGCCCGCGGAAAAGTGAACTGTCGCGAACTTTACGTTCCATTAGCGCCGTTCAATTTCGACGTTTATTGCCGACCGTATTTGGAACGCAGCTTCGTTCCGTATTTCAACGGGGGTGGGACTTTTCAACCGCCCCCTCAGCGAATAGAGGAGGTGAAAAGGGCGAGTAGGGAGGCAGGAGAGGGAGAGAGGGAATTCCGCGAGCAAAATCGATCTATAGCCCCCGACAGCGTGTAATATTTTACGTTAATTGCACGCGGCGAACAATATCGACAATACAGTATTGCGTTACATCGGGCTGCCATGAATGAATACATAACGAGCGACCGATACTGCAGGTGGTAATAATTATATCCACGGTCCGGGGTCCGCCGGTGTGGCCGTTGTTCGGTGATGATTCAGGGAGCTCCTATTCGTCCGCTCGCTCACCGAAAAAATGCCAATCGATTGCCCGCCGATATGCCGGTTCTATTAAACAAGCTCCCGAATCGACGGCCGGGGAACCGAAGGGTTCGATTAATTAAATTAACGCTAGAAAATACCCGCGACACCCCCCCCCCCCCCCAGACGCGACGCGGCGCGGCGCGGCAATTTATCCGCGCAAAAATACACGCGACCCGCGATGAAATGTTAATTTGCCACAGAAAAATGTAATTGCGAAACGTCCGCGCAATTTGCTGCCGCGTCATTTCAACCCCCTCCCTCCACCGCCCCAACCCCCGAAACTGTGGCTCGATGATTTTCAGGGGATTTTATTCGGCTTCGTCTGTTTACTCGATTTTTTGGCTAGCTTCAATCAGTAATTGTTTATTCGGAACTTTCGTGTAGACTGAGATCTCTATTTATTTTCTACGTTTGTGACGGATGTATCGTATAATTTAATTTTTCTCGATGATGCATGTACTTTTCGTATATCGGCATACTTAAATGAAAAATGGTGAGATATTGTGGCAATACATTTTTTTTTATAAAACATTTTGTGAAAATTAGAATTTGTATAGAGACTCGCAGTCGTCGCTTTGCTGGTTTCGAATTTGTTCGCGATATACAAGTCATGGAATAATGTAGCGTGACACATTTCGGCTCGTACTTTCTGAACAAATTCAAAACCGACAAAATGATGGTTTAAACCATACATAATTTTCCACATATTATGTTTAATGCTACTGTTTAATACTGCATTACGTTTAATTTTTAATAAGTACAACGGATAGAATAAACGACATACATTAGATATAATATAGTGCGAGGCAAATTAGAATAGGTTTATGTATTATTGATAATGGCTTGCGATAGCAACAAAAATGTACTGCGATATAAACTACGAAATAAATTGCGTATTCCAGGTACGAGTGGTTTAATTTGTACTTTGAATTCTTTTGAATTTTCACAAAAATATTTTTCAGTTCAACAAACGGAACAAGCGAAATAAATTACGTATTAAATTGGAGGTGATTTATTTTATATATTGAATACGTTCAATGGGCGAAATAAGCGGAAAAGAATATAAACACCCTAAGTATCGTTTCGAGGACAGTTTCCACCCCCGCAGGCTGTTTTAACGAGCGATTTACGAGATGAAAAAAATCCCCTCGCCGTCCTACCCCCCCCCAGTTTTCACCACAGACGGACGTCAACGATTTATTCGCGGCTCAAAGAGTTCCTCGAGTTCTGGAAGGATTCTGAAAGGTTCTATTGTCGAGAGAAACTTCCCCATGGAATTGCTGTGGAACCGCGAAACCTATGATTCCGCGGCGCTGTTGGCGTCGGCCGGAATTTTCTTAGCCGTTTCCATGGAGATACCGTCTTATGCGGGTGCATCGCGCCGCTGCCTTTCGATTTAATCTTTCAACTTGAGGAGTATTGACAGGAACCGGCGAAATTACCATGGGATATCAAAAAATGCGAGGAGCAAAGCGGCGGCGCCGCGTCGGTGTCGATCGTCGAAGAATACGGGAAAAAGTCCAACACCTGGGCTCCTTGGACTGTTTAAACTTCATTTCATTCTTTGAAGCGTTTGTGGTATACGTGTATACCATCCAAATTAAAAACGTCTCAAAACATTCTACACGTCGACTGCTACGCCACAGATGACGGAATTAATTGTTCAGATTTATTTGTTCATCGGAGAAGTCGATACAATACATTCTCGTACCAAAGGGTTAGTTTGCCAGGATTTTAAAGCTGCAGAGAGCTCGAGAGAGCAATAGCAAAATTCGATCCTCCCCCCTCCCCAGAGTCTGGTCAGTTTCCCAACGAAAACTGACTTTGCGCAGCGGTCGAAATAATCTCGATTTTCCGAGTCGGTCGGTTATTGCTCCGAGCGAGTCGGCGAAAGCAGTATCGTTTTCAGGGAACACTTTGGTAGCATACTTTTTCCGGGGGTATTGGCTGGACAGTCTTTAGAGCAGCGTGTACGTTTGTTTGGCGGCCTCGTGGTCCTCGATACGCGGCTGGGTTCCGTAATCGTTTGATCGCCGCTTGATACGGAAAGGAATCTCTTTATTCCTTGTGAAAACACCGTTTCGACGGTTCCATTGACATTGTAATCTGGATGGAGGACGAGGGGTCCAAGGAATGCAGAGGGTCAGAGAGAGGTCTCTCCGTCTCTCTGTCGCTACACTCTCTCTCTTTCTCTCTCTCGCTCTCTTTCTCTGGTTCAGCAGAGGGGCATTTGATTTCAATTCGCGTCCTCTCGATTCCCCTGGCCACCCCACCGTTCCGCAAACAAACCGTGCGCAGATTACACGCCGGGATATTTTTACAAATTTACGAAGCCCGGCAAACTCCGCCGCTCTTTTGCCACGCCGGAAAAAAACGAGAGAAATCGAAAGAGAGTCGGAGAAAGAAAAGAGAAAAAGAGAGAGAAAGAGTGATGAGGGTAGAGAGGATCGAGGGAGTGAGAGAGAGGGTCACTATGAAAATATAAAGACCGTGGGATGTAAAGACTGCAAGCTCAGGGGCGTTTGTTCTTTCGCCTCGTTTTCTTCCACCCTCGTGCACCAGGAAAATTCACGGACTTAATGGTCTCGTTTATTATTTCTTATACCTTGGCCGTCCTCTCTAAGGGTCCAACCCAAAAAGTCAGCCACTTTCCACCCTTTCGCCTCGTTCCGGTTGCTTTCAGACTCTTTCAAACATCGCTGATGCACGTCGATCAACGAAACGCTCCAAAGGAACATTTGACTTTGTCCCGGTCGAACTTCTTCCAATAAATGCTCCCTTCGATCGAACGTAGTCTGGTAGTCATCAAAGCTGAGCGCTGACGTACAGGGTGGTTCATTTAATACCGAAAAGATTCACCGCGGATCATCGATTCATTGCGGTACATTGCGGATCTCAATGCGAAATAAAAATTTTCTGCGAAAATCCAAGTTTTTGTTGAAAATTAGCAAGTTCCCCGATGATCGAACGGCCTCGGCCGAGGGACGAAGATAGAGTAGCAGAGGATCAACCAGGCCAAGATCGTGTGCTCGTTGGATCGTTGGTGGTACGTATAGATCTAGGTCGCGATCCTCTCCTCTCGTTTAGGATCATCTTTTTTTTCCGGTGCATTGCTCGAGAAGAACCATGACCACCCTTCGTTTCTGCGCTGTCTTTCCCTTCGGTTCGGTTCAAGGTTGAACAGGCACCCTACTCGGACACGGTCTCGAACATCCGCCGCACGTGACACCATAGAATGCACTTTCGAAGCGCACGTGCCTCGCTAAATCGCAAATTGATTTCTCTCTCTCGCGGGCCATTGTCCGATCCTTGATAATCTACGGCCTTTACCGGCTCGCTGGTCCCGTTGGCGGAAACCAAATTCCAGTGGCGTGAAACCTTTTTCGAATTGGTCCATCATTTTTTGAGACAACCGAGTTCGCTTGGATGTAGAAATTGATTCGTGCCTCTCGCGATCATAAATCAGTTTATATCTCTAAACAGCGAGTTCGGACATTGAATATTTAGACGACAGACTATAATTTGACCATAGTTATTAATTCCAGAATCATGCATAAACGATCGGTTGGCTGTAGACATGGAAGTAGACCGCGTCGGAATTGCATAGAAAAATCGTGTTCGCGTCGCGAGCATGCAGCAGCAGCGTGGAGAAGGCGGCATTCAAAATAGCCGGGGCAAATGTTCCACCCTTGAAATTGAAATAGGAAAATACGAGTGGAAGCCGGGGTGACCTCGGCTTCAAGAGCCTAGCCCGGAATGAAACCGGCGAATTTTCCCTCGAAGCGAGTTGACCTCTCGACACGGGCTACGAAAGAAGGTCGATACGATTCCACGACGACGTTCATCCACCTCCTCTCGCTCTCTCTCTCTCTCCCTCCTATTCCTCCATCTCCGTAGGTTCCTTTTCCTTCTCCGCCTACCTCGTCTTAATTCGTTCCAGTTGAATTTCATTTGATCGATACCGAGCATGCCGCGCGTTTCAAAATTTTACTCCTGTCGAATAACCCAGAATCCCCGAGGAGCATTAAACCCCGGGAAACTAGACCAATCGACCCCGACGTTTATTGGACACGAACAGCGAACGAGATAAAATAATGAGTAGGAAAGAGGGGGAGAGAGCAGGCGGCATGGCATCCGCGCCGCCTGATCCCGCCGACACTAATCCGGGGAAACATCCTCGAACGAATTCGGACTTTTAACAACCTTACCAGAGTACTCCGACTACTTCTGTGTTCTCGTTCAACCAACCCGGTCCCCGCCTCGCTCGTTACCGCGAGGACACGTCGGTAATTATACGGAATATATTTGTGGAATTGATTGAGGCGCTAATGGGCACAGCTACACGCTCGTTTGTTCACGCGTTTTCGAGGCAATGATTAAACGTAATTACCAACTCCTCGGCACGCGTTTCCGCAGCGTTTTGCGGACGGTCGTCTAAATTGCAGACCATTTTTAATTTCATAATCGTAAAGATTTCATTAGCTTCATTTTCTAATTTGTCTGGGGTTTAATGGATGTCTGGATTTCTAATGAAATGCGAATATTGTAGACTTCATTCTGAAATGTTTGCGCCATTTTTGCATTTGCTTGATCTCGATAACGTCGACTCACCGAAAAGGAAAATGAGGAGACTCTGTAACCAACCTAACTCGCTATACCCGAAGGGGGAGTCGAGCAAAAAAAACTTTGAAAAGGAGGCTGCCAGCCAAAAGAGGCCAGGAAACTATGGTCTAGAATAGCGATTTTAAACTGGTGCGCTGCAGTTGTTTTCTGCAAGCAAGACAAATCGGAAGTTGACTTGTGTGTGCCAAAAATACAAGAATTTCCTCAAAACTACCGTAAATAAAATTCTGAATGTTCCTCTCGGGCAAACACGATGGGAAAAAATCAAAATCATTTAATTCGTAAAAGGGGGTTGCTTGAAGAAATATTATAATCACCTTTGGAGCTCTACAAATCTAGTATCGATGCATACAACCACGCAAAAGCTAAAAGATCTGAAAGCAACACATCCCTTGCTCGAAAGGGCAGCAACCTTAGGGTACAAATGTGCAAAAAGCTGAAACGGCCGTAGCATCCACCAATGGGAAAGTGAGTCGAGCACCCACTGCGAATCCCGGGAGTCCAGGCAATCCCATAGAATATTTGACCATCCTCTGTGCTACCAAAAGTAGTCAGCATCCCACGCGCGTCTAAAATATGATGCTTTTAAGCCGGGCACCTTTAAATTTCGGACGGAACGGAACGATCCTGTGTGAAATCAAGCGAGCGATCCTGCAGTATGCAAATACACGATGAAAGCCGGGAACCGTGAACTGTGCGTGGCGGATTGGTTTCTCGAGGAATGGAAGGACGAAGAGCCGAAGGAGCGGTTCGAAAGTAGTGGAAGAACGTTAAAAGGAGCGAAGGAACGGAGAAAATAAGCGAGAGGGGTGGCGCGGGGGAGGTGCAGGACTGCAGGAGGTGATCTTCTGAAAAATGGGGTCGTAAAGCATTCCACTCATATCGTATACCGCCTTTTCACCCCACGCGCGCATACCTCGCCTAGCCCGGTGCTCGCTCGCGCGTATTCCTCGGCTTCTTTCCACCGTTTCCCTCCTCCGGTTCTCACCCGGTACCCTCCGGGACGCGTCGATTTTTAATTTTCGCGAGATTTTCATACCGCTTTGTCAACACCGAAGGAATTGTACCGCGAGGATCCTGATGCGAGCATCTCACCGAGAGAAACGCTTCGCTTTTGTGCTGCACGGTCGTGAGGTTACTCTCTCCCTCTCTCTCTTTCCCTCGTTGTTTTCCGCGTTCTTGACGAACAAGGAAAAGAGAACAAGGAAGTTCGTGGATAGATGCTCCAGGAAACTTTACAGTCGGCTATTGTCTCGCGGAATCGCCACGATCCTCTCGGACCTCGTTCTCGGTCACACTTTCGCGAAATCGGGATGAGGAGCTCTCGGTCGATCGGACGAGCATCTTCGGGTTTGCCGGGCTGCTGAACCTTTGAGGAGGTGGAGGGGAGAAAGTTGGATTGGATACTGGTAGCTCCCCGATCTGGAATTCGTATTTTATCATTTGTGATGCTATAAAGACGCTCTTATGAAATTCATCATCGGCAAACTTGGACGGACCCGATGCCGAAAAAGAAAAGTAAATGAACGATTAAACCACAATCAACAATCGTTTACGCAGAACGAAAAGTCAGGCACGCCCAGTCGGCGACACGGTGTCCCAGTTTGTTGCCAGAGAGCCAACGGGAAACGATTTATTAATATGGCATCGTTTCCGGACGCTTTCGCTGCAATTATCGAAAAGAAGATTTATCGGCGTGGTTCCTTGGGCGTGTTCGCCTAACGCGGATCGCGTCCCGGCTAATGATTTATCGGTCCGCGATGGAGGAGCTGCTCCGAACCGATCGCATTTTTCCGGTGGCGCGGCGCGGTGTGTGTCTCGTTCCAACCCCCGTGGTGGTTATTTATTATCCGGAGGCCGGGGTGTTTGCAACCACGTTGAAAAACCTCCCGGTGCGCTAAAGCCACTAAATCACCGGATCGGTATATATCGGTAAATACAAACGCGGCTTTCAGATTAAGGAATATCGCATCGGCACTGCGGCGCTCGTCATACAACGCTTTTCACCGACGCGACGCGCTCGCTCGCGTTCATTCCTTTGACCCCTGTTTACAACAAGCAGAAAGCACCGATAGCCGCCGCCACCTCCCCCGTCGATTTACGGCTGCTTATTCGCCGGCCGACATTAATTTCCGTCGTTATCGCCGATAACGTTGTTTATGGTGATTTCGTTTCAGCGCGACCCGCGAACACCGGCCGATCGATCCGCGGTCGCCGCTGATTACGATCGTTCCTAGCCGAACCTAATTTTTTCGCTTTTGTTCCGGCCAGATTAACGCGTTCGTTACCAGCCACGTCCAATTTTATTTCCATTATTAATAGTTTTAATTGGCTGCAAAAAGTCAAGTTTCCTCGGAAGAAACAATTCTACAGAACTTCCCAAATAAAACGATGTACTTTCGTATACCATTGTGACTAGTCGAATGGATTCGAATAATATTTAGCGAAGACGGGGATCGGTCGGTGTTCCACGAGTTGCAATTTTTGCAGCCGTAGTCAGACGGTTGAGGTACAGCCGAATGCACCGATCAAGCTTTTCAAACACGCGGCAGTGTTTTACGGCGAGCTGAAAGTTTCCCGAACGGCGCCGGTAATCCTCGGATTACGTGCTCCCACCGAATCGGGTAACTCAGTCACGCAAAGGCGCGCTTCATAACTCAAGACATGTTTGTGACAACACGGCCCCCGCTTTTTGCGCGGAGCTGTTTAAGCCGAGTTTACTGCAGTTATTGTAATACATAAGTTATACAAAGACTGGAGCTGAAACGACAAACATGCGACCGTTCCTGTTCCGACAACTTCCAATTACCGCGCTCTCTTTTTGTCGGGAAGAAGTCCTCGATAGAGAAACCGCCCCACCGATTAGGATGTCCAAAAAATCTTATTCAACGTATTATTTTCCTAGCGCGTAACAAAGAGAATGAGCACGCGAAAAGTCATAATGGAAAAGAGGACAAGACAGCGGCGGTCACACGATGCGAACTCTCGCTATCTTGTCATTACGGTAAACCGCCGCAGCTCGGTCAACACAATCGCGCGATAACTCGTCCGTGCATTACAGGCCGGCTAATTATAGAGCGCACGCTGCGCGGCACATAATGCATTCGATCCAAGCAAAATCGACGTTTCCACATGCATCCAGCAGAGCTGCATTGTCGTGGTAACCTCCGTCGCGATCAAAGTTCCGGAATTCTCTGAGGAAACGGCGCAAAGAGAGCTCGAGAACTTCGGATCCCGGCCTCTTTCATCGAAAACGCCTCGGAAACGGCTGCTTGCGAAGAACTGGCTTGGCGAAAATAACCCTTTAAAAGATATTTGGTCTTTTTCCTAAAATGTATTGATTAAAATGAGCACCATTCGATAAAAGGTTAATGCGTTTCTTTATTCTTTAAACTCAATTTCTCATAAATATTGTACACGCCGGTGGTCCGTAATGTATGATCAAAAAAAGGGTTTAATTTTATTTGTGTCATTGCGAAAAATGCAAGAATTCGCTGGTTACGATCGTGGAGGAACTCCGACGGCCTTTTCTCGTCGGAAAAGTCCCGCCGGACGAAAAGGAGCCGACGGATCGCGATACTCGCGTCTGATGACCCCTTTTAATAACTTAAGCCTATTAGCCGACCGCCTCCGCTCTTGTTCGCAGCGGTTTATCCTTCTGCTTCTTTTGTTTTTCCAACGAGGAAACCGCGCAAACGCTATCTTTTTTGCGGTCGCCGTGCCACGCGGGAACCAGTCGTTCCTTCCACCTTCCCCACCCCCGCTTTCCATGGCTCTCCGTTTAATCCGGCGCTTGCACGAGCGACCGGGCGGACAAGAGGGCGCGCGCGCGCGCGTGCAGATTTTGCGCACGTGTGTCTTCGTTTTATTGAATTAACCCACGGACGCCGAACGGTTTCTGTGACCGCGCACGCGGTTTTCCATTTACCCCATTCGCATGCTCTGCCTGTCTGCCTGGAACGGCCGCAGAAAAATTTTTAACCGGTCGTAATCATCCTCGAAAAATCAAGCGAAACTTTCTGACGGTGAAACGCCTCGAGCTGGCTATGTTTGATCTCTCGGCTACCGATTGCATGAACGAATTGTTCAAGTTGCTCGCATAGAATGATACATCTTGTCGCAACGATTGTATCGCAAAACTGATCTTACACGTTCGTTGTTTGTGAATTCTGCATCTAATTTTGAACTTGGTAAAGTTAAAACCTCGTCGATGCAGTTGAAAACGAAATTTTCTCCTACAAGAATGTTTCGCAAAATTGAAAGACGGCGAACCTATCGCGAAACAAAATTTCCTCGCGTCAGTTAATAAAATAGATAAAAGGGCAAGGGTTTTCCCGGCACTATGAGCTAATAGTCAGTAATTTGCAGCGATTCGCGGGCAGAAATCGTAGTCGGACACCGTGTATTTGCGTTCGGTTCCATTCTTCGGTGGTCTGAACGAGTCCTATTAGCCTCGCGCTCGGCGAATTATTTAAAGCTGCGGCGTGACGGCGTTACATATTCATTCGGCGTGTTACTATGCATTATCATATATTTGGCTACGTAAACAAGGCCGACGCGAGAAGCCCTGCCACGGTGTCGGGTGAAAATCTTGGTGAATCTCCGCGCCGATAGGGCGCCACGACGCTCCCGCGTCGGATCCCCGGGAGATAAGGCGATTACCGTCTATTTTCCCTTTTTACTTTTTCTTTTTTCTATGCCAAATTTATGCCATCAACCGCGCTTTGCCCTCGACAGCGACAATATTTTCTTTGCGGCCCTTCGAGGAAGCAATTACTGTCTTTTCCTGCCTTTCATCGGACCAGAGGGAGGGGAAGAGAGAAAGAACGCAAAGCGGATAAAGACCGGCAGCCGATTTTCGGCAGTACCTAATGTCTGGACTTGGACATTTCGCTTCGTGAAAATAGCCCACACCTGCCTGTTGATTATCGATCCATTTCACCGATTCCTCGCAAAGATTTAAGTGTATAAAAATATAAAGAAACAATTTTCTATGGTCTAGATACTAATAACAATACCCAAATATTCCTGTCGGTCTGAAAATCCACGGCCAACTCACTTCTCGCACTGTCAAACATCGCCTAAACGCAAAAAGGTCCGCAATTGCTCAGCGATACTACGGCATCCGCAGTGCGCCCTGCTAGAAATCAGATCCAGTAGATACGTGACCGGTTTCCGCCAATCCCTTTAATTCAGCAGGTCCGAGTGCTGGGTTCATCGACGAGTCGTACGCCGCTCGCATTAATTAAATACTCAATAAATTCGCCGTAGGAAAAGAGGAGACTGCTGTGTGTCTGTTAATCAGTGCCAAACGACGATCGACTAGTCTATTCTCTCTCTTTCTCTCTCTCTCTCTCTCTCTCTCTCTCTCTCTCTCTCTCTCTCACACACACACACACACACACACTTTACCAAAGACTGCAAAATTCCGCTGCATCAGCAGCAGCGCGTCGGATAGCTCGTCGAATTCCCACGCGGCCGTACGAGATCCTTGTCGGCCATTTTTCTCGGGCGTGTAACCAGGAATTTACCGTGGATTTGATTCATTTTGTTCGGGGCTGTTCGTCGAGCTGCGCGAGGCGAGCGTTAGCCTTGTGTATACGCTGGGAGTACAATCGAATTATCAGGAACCATGGGGGAAATCCTTTAATGCCTGCGCGCGTGAATTTCCCTGGCCCCTGGCGATCGATTAATTCCCTACGAAATCGCCGGGCGTCCTCGTCGCGGATTAGATCCGGTACAGCGCACACCGTGTCCCACGACGGCTACCATTCGCGAATACTTGCGCGAAAATTCATATCTCCGTTCATTATACGTTATCCATTATGCGGATATTTTTGCAAAATAAAATAAAAAACAGATCAATACTGTGCGCATAAGACCGCACGACCAAAGTGAAAACTTTCTTTCTTGCCGTAGCGTTTCATCTCGAAGCGTGACAGATCAGATTCATTCACCGCCGAGAAGTTTTCATTTCGGATCCAATGTAAATTCGCTGTACGGAGACAGGAAAAAATAGATTTGCTGAGCAAAAGGAGCAGCTAAATTCTAGTACCGGGCCACAGTGCACCGCGCTGCGAATCGAGGTGCACGCGCGCAGCGATGTGCAACGATCGATGCAAAATTAACGAAGAAGTCCTGTCGCGCACGACGCAGTACGCTGGACGCAGGGACGGTAGACGCAGGACGCAGGACGAAGGACGAAGGGTTCAGAGCCAGCGTCCCGCGTAATCTCGTTTGCGGATCCAGTCGGCCGCGAGAGTCCCGGCCCGGCACGCGTAACCGAGTTACACGCGTTCAACGGAAGATGATGCACGCTCTCGGGGAATTTATTTTGCCCGCGACCAAGCATATTTGATTGCTTACTTCTACGATATCCGTTGGATAATCAATGCGCCGGACCCGGATGAATTATTTCCGCAGCTCTCGACTCTTGTAATTTGAAATAGTGGCCCCGGGACCGTGATACATCGGCCCGCTGGGGCCAGAGCTGGTATATCGGAAGGCGTTGGGTTGCCAGCGCTGTTGCAAATTGGATTGGCCCTGGATACGATACTTTTATTAATGAGCAATTCTTCTTGGGGATTGGCAGTTCACAGGAAAATGTTCTATGTCCATGAAAATATCCATGTATTGTATGAGGTATTATATACAGGGTGGGGCAGTAACTATTAGCACCTCAGATATCTTTGAAACTATAAGTTTCACAGAAATATTTGCTGAAACAAAATTGCACAGTAAGAAGGTGGCCATTCGGTGGCGATAGTAGTTTTTTTGCAGGTGGACGTACTTCGGACATTTGAAGGTCACCTCCATTTCTTTTAATGGATCGGTATGTTTTGGCTTCCGTACCACGATAGAGGATCTTAAAACGAGTTCAACGACCTATTACATAAGGTCATTCAAGGTCATAGAAAGTAAAGAAATGCGATAAGAAATCGCGTTGCGTTTTGTCGATGGGCTATACGTCAGATTCAAAACAATGAGTCTTTTCTTAATACCGTCTTATTTACCGATGAAGCAACATTCACAAATCACGGGAATGTTAATTTACACAACATGCATTTATGGGCAACGGAAAATCCACATTGGCTGCGACAGGTTGAACATCAAAGACAATGGTCTGTGAATGTATGGTGTGGTATCATAGGTGATAAAATTATTGGTCCTTATTTTATCAATGGAAATTTGAATGGCAACATCTATGCTAATTTTATTAAGGATACATTGGGTCTTTTGCTAGAAGAGTTACCTTTACTTACACGACAAACCATGTGGTACCAACATGATGGATGTCCTGAACATTATTCATTGATTGCGCGAAGGGAACTCGATGAAAAATTTCGAAATCGTTGGATTGGACGCGGCGGTTCGATATCGTGACCAGCTCGTTCACCAGACTTAACACCTCTAGATTTCTTTCTGTGGGGAACACTGAAAGAGAAAGTGTACAAAGAAGTACCAACTACGTCCTACGATATGCAACAGCGAATTATTGCAGCCTGTGCGTCAATAAGTTCTGACACCGTAAGACTTGCAAGTCAATCAATCGTAACAAGAATCCAACAGTGCATTGACAGTGATGGTCAACATTTCGAACACCTACTATAAACATGTTTCATTTACTACCAAAACCATAAGTATTATCGCATTTCTTTACTTTCTATGACCTTGAATGACCTTATGTAATAGGTCGTTGAACTCGTTTTAAGATCCTCTATCGTGATACGGAAGCCAAAACATACCGATCCATTAAAAAAAATGGAGGTGACCTTCAAATGTCCGAAGTACGTCCACCTGCAAAAAAACTACTATCGCCACCGGATGGCCACCTTCTTACTGTGCAATTTTGTTTCAGCAAATATTTCTGTGAAACTTATAGTTTCAAAGATATCTGAGGTGCTAATAGTTACTGCCCCACCCTGTATATATACAGTGGCCGAAATTTCTATAAAGCCAGCTTCGTATTCATAGATATTTGAAAAATATCACCATTTTTATTGATTTATCGTATCTGGTCTTGTGCCTTGTTGACACTCGGATAGAGGGACTACGTACTGTAGACCGCTATGGTCACTATTTGCGTTTGTTTTAATTTTTTTCTGCGTGATGCAGAACACAAGTGCGAAGTTTCTATAAAGTCACTTAGCGTTTCTCTGGATTCCGAGCAAAGAACTATGGAAAATTTGAAATATTCTAAAAGTATTAGTTTTAGGAGTCATAGAAATCCTGTTTCTTATCATTTGATTCGAATGTATTAGAATGCCGAGAGGAAAAGTGCTAACAATTGAAGAAAAAGCGTCGATCGATGCTTATAAAAATATGGGCTGCTTTAATCGTGCAATCGCTAAGAAAATTAATCGTTTATATACCGTGATTAATAATTATATCAATTTACATGAAAATTACGGAAAAAATCATTTTAAAGGTGATAATAAAAAACTGTCAAAGAGACAACGTTTATTATTAACGAGGTCTGCGGCTAAGGAAAGGAAAAATGCAGCACAATTTCGAGCTAAATTGGAGCTTCCAGTGACAACAAGACGTGTGCAACAACTTTTAAATTCGTCTGGGCAATTTGTGTGGACGAAAATGCAACGTAAACTAGGCCTAGAACAAGTACACAAACAGGCCCGTCTTGATTTCGTACGGGCACATATGTCCTGGACGAAAGAGTGGGAGTCTGCCATTTTTTCAAATGGGAAAAAATTTAATTTGGATGGGCCTGATGGCTGTAAATATTATTGGCATGATCTGAGAAATGAGAAAGAAACCTAATCTAACCCAACTGAAATTCAACAGGCTGTATTATCCGTTAAGAGCATGCATCGATGTTCAAGATCGACAGTTTGAACAC
This sequence comes from Lasioglossum figueresi, assembly GCA_028455805.1. NCBI lineage: Eukaryota > Metazoa > Arthropoda > Insecta > Hymenoptera > Halictidae > Lasioglossum > Lasioglossum figueresi. The sequence continues at coordinate 6,560,033 of CM052200.1, forward strand.
TTGTATTAGTCGCGTATTACCGTTAGATACATAAATCAACGATGCTCGATCATTTCCTCAAAGTAAATTATTTTTCATCGCAATTGGCTTAACCCGGACCAGGAATGACCTTGACCCATAGGTCATTGTACGCGTCATAAAAGGCTCTACCCGATAGTACATAAAAAACATACTATTCCATTTAAAAAAATGAAGGTGACCTTCGTATGTCCTTTACGCGTCCACCTACAAAAAAGCTACTAACATCAGATTAATGACCCCTCGAAACCAAGCAAGTTCCATGCAATGCATTTGTGTATATCAATTTCATATCCATAAAATAAGAAAAATCATATACAATGGAATTATTTTAGGTCGGAAGGAATGTATGATTTTCAAGTTAAAATTGCTCCGACTGCAAGGGATTAATGTTATTGCTAGCTCAGTTGTAATAACTGAATCCCCCCGCGCCGCGCACCGATAAATCGAGTGATTCAACAGTTGACGTAGGACCTCGCATAGACTCCCGTAACATCTCGACGGAAGTGTCAGTTCGTAAACCCGCGAGGGTATCAGTCTCCATCGACGCCGGTTCCAGGCGTCGCGTCGTCGTCGTGCAATTATAAAAGAGCGCTGCGAAAATTCGTGGATCCTCGAGGGTCGTATCGCCGCGCGCCGGTGAGTTTTATGGTGGTTCGATTCGTTGGAATCGAATAATTAAACGAATCAACGGGCGTGGGCGGTCGTAAAAGAAGAACATTATCGCGTCTATTCGCCAGAAGTCACGGGAGAATCGACGAGCGTTGCTCTCGGCGGCGACTGTGCGCGGGGGGGTGGCTCCGGAGGTGGCTCGGATCGTTATAGGAGTTTCCCCGTGTGCTCTTACAGCACAGCCACGCACACGTACATCCACGCGAACGGGTTCTGCGTGTGTACACACCTGCGTCGGTGTGGCCCGGCGTTCTCAGAGACGTTCTAACCAAGATAAATTCGAGCGATTAAGGGCAAAAAGAGGCTGCCAGGGGTGGAGAACGAGGGAGGAGGTTGGCCTGCGGAGAGAGATAGAGAGAGAACAGGGAGTAAGTCGGACACAATCGATAAGGAACGAGGGGGCCCGTCGATGCCCCGAGAGACAACGGACTTCGCTGGCAACGCGCAAAAACCAACGAAAGAAAACAGAAATCCCGTGTCCGAGCCCCGGCGAATAATAAATTTACCTCCCGCGCGCCGGGAAACACGATAAACCGGCCCTGGATAAAACGCTGATGGCCTTCGAGGGGGTGGTGGCGAAGCTTGAAGGAATACCGAGGTGCATCGGTAATGAGAACGCTGTAAAAACAATCGCTGAAGAGGTCCTGAGAGTCCTGAGAGCGCCTGGAAGGGGATCGAGGTTGGAAGTATCGATACCGAGGGGGAGAAGCTGAGAGAAAAAGCTGGAGTGGTACACAATAGCCTGGTTCGCAGGATTTTTATAAGAAATTTTTACTTATAAATAGACTGCGGATTTGATGCATTTACAAGAAAAATTGATGCAGAGGCTTTGTATTTAGATATAGATCCGCAGTCTACTGATTGCACAACACGAATGAATAATCTTGCGAAAGGCCTGGAACTTAGTTGCGAATCCTGTAAGAAGCGGGGACCAAAGATCCTTGGAACCCGAAGACTGTGTTCCGAGCACTTGGAGATCGCTTTAGGATCAAGCTCGTCGGTACACAGAGGATCGGAAGTCGTCGCAGTCGGTAGGGTGTCAGAGGTGGTGCGAGGTGGCCACCGACTGGCAGACTGTAGCCGAGAAATCGGTGCGAAACTATGGTCGGCTTAGGAGGGTGTTTCACCGGGCAGGTGCGGATTCAGGGGTGCACACAGCAACAGTCCCCCTCCGCTACAAAGGGAATCCCACGGGATAAAACCGCCTGGCCGGTCCTATACGTGGCCACCGGATCCTCCTTCGCGCGAACCAGCCTCTCCTCTCCTCTTCTCTCCTCTCCACTCCTCTCCTCTCCTCTCCTCTTCTCACCACTCTCTTCTATCCTCTCGACCGCTGCCCTTCCACGACGTCCCCCTCCTCTTCGCCACTTCGACCAGACGCCCGGGGCCCGGGCTCGATGAATATTTTATTTATCCTCCGACGCCGAGTCTTCCACCCCCTCCCCCTGCTCTCGCAACCACCGATCGAAGAATTTAGCGAGACTCTGCCCGAAAAGCCGACTTTCTAGCACCGAGGTCCATTCAACTTCTGTTGGTTCTTCGGGGTCCTCAGAAATCAAGAAATTAACGACTTTAACGTTTCGCGGTCCCTAGTGTTTGCTAACTTTTATTTTCGAACTTGTTGCAACATTATATCATTTTATTTAACAGAATATGTTTATTTTGAACAAAGATCCACAGTCTATTCGTTACCTACAAATTATCTTGCCCATTACAGTCGTTAAGGGAGGGAGGTCCACAATTTCGGGAAGACGCCCTGTCATCTGTATTCCAAAGTCTTGCAGCAAGCTTTTTGCCTACTCATTACTCATCCTCTCTCTCTTTCTATCTCTCTCTTTCTCTCTCTCTCTCTCTCTCTCTCTCTCGAAGGGAGCGTCTCCATATTCCTCGGATGACTCTGGCGTACATGGTTGTTCACTGTTCAGTATCCTGGAGCGTGGTCCCGAATTTCCAGACGTTGTCGTCCGCTAAAGTTCGCATCCGACGCTCTGGCGTCGCGTCGTGTCGCGTCGGGTCGTGTGCATTCGAGTGCGCGACACTGAATCGCATTCAGATATAATTACCGATGCTTCAGCGAGCATCGCGCGCCATTAGTTACAGATGCCGGCGCGAGCAATAAATTACCATGATAAACACGCCAATGATTCATCATATTTATTCAGCGGCAAGCAACGCGCCGCGCCGCACCGCACCGCGCCGGCAACGGAGGCAGCATCGCAATAGCGGCGTTACCGTTAATTTACATCGGCCAATAATAATCTTCTTAAGCCGTTCCGGACCTTTGTGCCGGCGATATTTTAATTAAAACACCCGCGTTTTAAAGGAGGACCATGATAGTATCATAAACACCGGGTATTAATTTCTCGACTCGGCTCCAACATCGGATCGTCCCGGGAGCGTTATCTGTTTTTCTCTCGAAGTCGGACACAGTTAATTCTTTAACGCTTTTCGTTATAATTATCATCATCGCTCGGATTTAACGCGAGATCCGAAGATATTATTAGCTCACCGTGTTCCCTGGATCGTTTTTTGTTTCATCGTACTTTTGGATACCGTCTTCGATGATAGCCTTCGAGTACCATCGAGAAAAATTTCACTCCCGTGTCGATACAGACCCAAATCCCATGACTCACCGATTAACCCTATCTCGATCCTCCTGAGAACTTGTTTCCGTCAGTTTCCGCTGACTCTGCGTCGACGCGGTAGCATTTCGAGGCTGCGGGACGTCGAGCAACGCTGTCGTGGAAAATTGATCGGCTCGAAAATGAACGAGCATGCTCCGCCGATAGCATTCATGGTCCGTCACCATGCTGGCAGCGCGAGATACGAGGGCAAGGGGGTAAGTTTCACTGACCCGCCCCCTGGAATTTTCACCAGACAGAAGGAAGCGGAGAAGCCATCAAGCTAGTCTGCAGGGGAAAACGCTCGCTCGCTCGCGCCGATGGGCTTCCGTGGATTTGCCCGTGAATGTTTACCTACTAAACCCGAAGTCGAAGGGAGATGAAGGATTAGAGAGACGGGTAGGCAAGGTGTCGGTCGGTTAACCCGAGAAGTCGGTGTGAAACTCGAGGTCGGCGAGCAGAAGACGAACCTCGAACCTATTCCTCTATCTGCTTTCCCCGCTCCTCTTTCTCTGTTCGCCTTTCTCTCGAGTCAGCAGGTGCGAGAACCGCCTAATACTAAATTACCTTGATATTATGATAACGGAGAAGTTCGGTTGTCTTGCCGGATAGTGTGGCGGAGAGCATCCGAATGCCGTTCGGTGAAGTCGAACGCTTTGATGTAATTAACGAGGGGAACGCTGATACGGCTTTGTGCCGGATCTCTTGGCCCCGACTTCGCCGCATGGAACGCTGCAACGGGTTCGACGCGTTACCTCGATGCAACTTGGACGATGCACCCGCGTCCCTGCCCTCTGTTCTCGCAGAAACTACCTTGGACGGTCAAAGGAGGTCCGCTGGCGACACTGGACGATTTCGACCGAGGAAATGTCCATCGCAAGGTTACTCACCCCTGCCCTGAGGAAAATGGAAAAATTAGGTGTCTCTTGGTACTAATTAAATCTAAATTATTCTAAATCGTCGAACAAAATGCTGCTGTATAATTACTGTTTCTCTCTCGTTCAATCGAGCGTATGACGATGCATATTCGAGTTCGATAATTCCGGACACCAACACCGTTCCGTTATTGCGTTCCAGAGGATTCAATTCGGAATGTTAGTTAACTAAGTTTCGCCGGTGTACCAAAGGCAATGACTCGCGTGCCGTGGCGGCGGAAAGGGGTTGGGAAGTTCGAGTGACGGTCGACTGACCCTGAGAAATCAACGCGAAACTCCGACCGTCGAGCAGATATATTCCGTTGAATCTTCCGATCGAGGATTTTCATTGGTTCAAGGTTTCCCGAAGCTGAGCCTTGCTCCCTTTGGAAGGTATAATGCCATGGTGTGCAGCTCGAAGATTCGCTATGGTAAACGGAACGGCAAAAATCAGCATTCGGTTCCGAATTGAAAATTCCGGCCTCCTGGCAAAAGATTTTCCGTAGTCCTGCGAAAGGAACTGCTCCAGGATCGGGCGAAAGGATGCTGATATTCAACCGAGGGGGATCCATTCTTCGCGGAGTCGCGTCACGTTGGCGTTTCTCGGCTGAGCGAGCAACGGATTCACCAGAGATACGTTTAACGCGTCCCCTAATGGCTCGTTACTATCAATGCCGCCGCAATCCGTTTCGGGGAGCAAGTTGGCTGCCGCGTTTCCCTCATTGTGCCATCGGTAATGCGTCCTCCGACTTCGACCCGCTTCCTCCTCTATCCACCCCTCCCCAACGGTCTCATCCTCACCGTCATTCTCCAGCGCTGGTGCCGAAACGAGGACTCAACCTCTGCGCCTCGATAAGGATGACGGTTGCACCCGGAGACAGAATCGGAAACCTAATAGCGCGTACGAACAATGGACAAGCGTCGTCATCACTGCGACTATATTGCGGAAAGTAAATGGCTGCGGTGAACGGAGTTTACGACCATCCAAGATCCAGGGATACGCTACGATCATGCTCTTCCCGAACTTATCGTTAAATCCAAGTGCGAATGTTTTTCATGTTTGAAGAGGACTTGAAGAGGGAAGTCTTAGTCTAGTCTAAGTTTACAAAAAAGTTGCCACCAAAATATTGAGACCGCAGTGGATTTCAAGTACGAACTTTCCCTTTACGACAAGCGATCAAAACTTGACGTACAAAGAGAGCCCGAGCAACAATTCCCACATAGAACGCAACGGATCGATGAACCAGTAAAGGATCTCACCGGGCGGCGGATTAAGAACACGCAGTTGTGTGCCCGAAATCCGTTGTTCCGTCGCTATGTGCGTGAAATGAGCATTCCTGTTGGCTCGCTGAGCCGAGAAACGAAACAACCCCTGTCCCTTAACTGTAGGAGAGGGGGCGAAATAATTCGGTGACCTCGACAGAACGAGCACTATAGGTAATCCTTGGTGTCGCGAGGGTAGCGGGTAAAAAAGCGGGGTGATAGAAAGAGAGAGAGAGAGAGAGAGAGAGAGAGAGAGAGAGAGAGAGAAATCGCGGCGAGGAAGGGTTCGGTAACGAAGCAAGAGATAAAAGAGCGTAACGGTGCGCGGCGCATAAAGACGGGATTATAATAAGCCGGGCCGCGTTACGAAATTGTTTCGTTCGGTATTAATAACGCCGCGCCGCGCTGCGCCGGGACCCTGTTCCCGTCGTCGTCGAACCCCTTTCGACACGCGACGATTATTATCGCTGCCACCAGGGGTGTCTTTCACCCCCTTTGGCCGTCGCGTTTGTTTTACTCGGCTCCGTTTCCAGTCATAATAGCTGACCGGTTTTCATCTTCTTAATGCCTCTCGGCCGACGACCGGGCCCTGACCTCTCAAAGGAAACAAACCGCCTTTGATGCACTCCCCGAGACGCCTGTAATTGAATTCGACCCCGTCCGACACTGCACTCTTTGCAACCCTTTCGACCGCACCCCGAAGAATTTGTTATTCATTCTGTACAGAAGCGGTTCGGGTTCGAGATCTTCTCTGACGCAACTTCCCAATTGGTTTATAGCACTGTTTTAATTATTCCGATTGACAGAAAATGTAAAATAATTTTTTATATTCATACTGTTCATGGACTGTGCTGAACAATTTTTATTTAAAGAAGCTGGAGTCATTTATTTACATCAATATTCTCAGACGAGAGTAAATTCGATTTGTTTGACTTGTCCTCGTCAGGCTAGACGGTTGATTGATAGGATTTAATGCTTTAGCGAATCACTGTACCTATACGACTGATTGCGTCAGAGCTGGTCCAACGGACGGCTGGTTAATTAAACAACTTAATTATTAATCGTCTATCGGCGGTGGAATCGCGGCTATTTAAAAACAGATCAAGCGCCCGATTGCCACCATATAATTAACGATCTAATTAAGAGAAGGACTCTGTCCGCAACACTCTGTCCGCAAAGTTGATTCGGTTCCTAACGCCTCGAGGCCCCATCGCATGGGATGCCCTGAGATTCGGGCGACAAGATGGACGGTGAATCGGGGTCTCCCGCTGTCCAACTTTTAATTTAGGGGACTCGGAGAGACCGTTCCTGTCCTACTTCGGATCTCGATTGACGAATAGCAACCCGAATTCGGGCGAGATCGGAACTAAAACAGCGGAGCTAATGCAACGCGCCGCGCCGGCACAATCGAACGTCGCGTTTCGAATAGTTTCTGTCAGGAACGAGTAAACTTTGAGGTCCGCCTCTCGTCGTCGGAGCTGCGAAAAGGTTACATTCGCTCGACAAGCCCCGAGTATGCCGGATTGTGTGCTAAATCAAACTGCGCGTCGAATGGGGAGCACTTGCTGGTTGTTGCAACGCGTGTCGCCGCGCGGTTCCGCCATTGTTACACATCCTGCTCTCTCGCTCTTCTCGTTCGCATTCCGTTTAGCGTGCTGCTTGATCGATCATGCATCGGGCCCCCGTCTTTGTCTTATGCATTATTCATGGTAACGCGCGTACCTGAACGCGCCGCATCGTAATCATCCTAATCGCACTCTTTCACCCAGAACCTTTTATTCAGAATCTGGCTAAGTCGATCGAAACTCTGCACGAATAATTAACAAATTCTAACGACTGCTGGTAGAAAATTTAAGATTCAAATAAATTTAAGAGTATTGTTCTAACATTTCACCGTTTTGTACACATTCTTATTCGAGTTCGAGTTCTGTGCCCCACAATTAATCACGACCCCTAATTCGTCCTGTACGAAAAATCGAACTAATCGTCTAAAGATCGACTAGATTTTCGAAAAATTCCCTATGGATCTTCCAGTCAATTTTACATCGTTTCAGCGCACTACCGAATTCGCAGGCACGTCCACCGGAATTTCACAGTGCCGGAACGTTGCGCGAGGAACCCGATTTTTGCGATACATATCATATTCCCGCGCCTTAAATATTTGAACAGCGTGGCCGTTGGACAGCATGGTGGCCGAGGGGGGTATGATTGGCCGCGGTAGAAACCAGAACGTTCAGGATTCTGGATCAAGCCATGATTCCTGGCCCGACCACACGATCTCGTCCGTGGTCACGCGCGGGATCTACGCTAATGGATTGCCGGCCCGATACGTCCCCTGTCCATAGGCATACCCCTCCTCTCTTGCCTCTCGATCCTACCGGACGTAGATAAGCGATAAGTATCGCGAAAATCCGAGCGCCTTTGACGGTTCGACGCGACGACGAGAATTATCGGCGAGCGAGAACGTTTTATAGGGAATTTTAAACTACCCGGCGCGCGTCCCGGCGGGCTTTATCGGCTCTGGAATCAACGGATTTATTTTCGCTTCAACGCGACACCCCGTCGTACCCTGTGTCTAGCCGGCCCAGACGTTCCAATAAAATCTTTACAATTCGACTGGATATGATAATGCCAACCCTCGGACGATCGACAGAGAGCTCAAATTTTGTTGCGTAGAGTCCATTTTATCTGTACAATTGAACATCGTCGAGAATGATATTACTCGATGTGGAGTATTACTCGATGGGTGCAAGGAAAATCGTTTGTGACTCGGTTTAAAGATTGGACGCGGTGAAAGCGAGCTAGAAATCTCGGCGGCTATTAATAGGAGTCCAGCAACAAAGGGAAAAATGATGGTCGATGTTCCCACGGCGAAACGCGTAACGCGTGGGCAGCCCATTGAAATCCCTCTTACGAATAGCAGCCCGAGCAACAGGGCCAATCCCTGCTAGATTACTTTTCAAGTATCTCAATAGAACTAGTTTAGTCGACTGCTTATGGCTTGTTGCCGCGGTGAATGCGAGGCTGTGCGACAAAACGACACCACGGCACAAAGCCGCAGGGCGGCATAAAAGAGCGTTCAGGCCCATTCAAAACTGTTGCGCCGCGTTAACATTCATTAACTTCGTTAAGTAGATACACATACCTACGTATACGCTATACGTACGTGCGTACGTGGGTGTCTGCAACGTGCGAGCTAGTCGTGTGTCGCGATTCGCTCCACGCTCGAATCGTCGAGTTCGAAACGCTTTCGCTTTATCATAGTCTGCGGCTGAAGCAACGCTTCCGGTTGCCAGAGGTTTCTTTCTGTTCTATATGAACCTTGCTGTGTGTTTTTGTTGCAGTGTAGTTGCGGCTTACGGCGAGATTCTGCCACCAAAGCGAACATCGTACCGGTGCGACGCGGTTCGTCGTCAGACAGGTGAGTTGTCTAATTGCCTTGAACGTTTTAATTAATTTGTAAGAAACGGCGAAGTATTGCCGTTTAAGCGAGAAAGATCGAGTACATCAAAAATAACTTTACCATTTACGGCTGGTAATTTCATCGAGGGAATATATTATAGTACAGTTATATTATCGATATTACAGATATACTGTATCTGATTACCTAGGACGGTTTAATTAATTTGCACGAAATGTCGTACATCGAAAATAGCTTCGTTATTCAGGTATAACGACTTTACCGAGGGAATTCATTAATTATATTACGGTAACGTATGTGTAACTGTTACGAGCATCGCCTGTCCGATTGATTCGGATATTTCGAAGATAATGTCAATTCGCTTATGAAGATACTAACTCATCGTTCGACTCTTTTCAAAAACACCAACTTCTCATCCCATCGATCGCACTCCTTTCAAAAATACTATCGCGCACAACCCCCCCGCCCCCTCCCTCCTCCCCCACCAACGGAACCCAATTTCCGAAAACTCGAACCGCCAAAAAATTTCGCTCTTCTCTCCTATTTTCGCAAATGTAGAATCTCTGGTACCACGATCCGCGAACCACACGCGCACACAGCGCTCGGGGAGAGCAAGCGGCAGAAATCGAATCCCTTCGGCAAACCGTTCGCCGATTAAGGTCGCATCACGCACCGAGTCCGGCTATCGGTCCGAAAGTCAGCGAGCCGTGCGGAACAAAAGGCAGCGTGGCCCGCGGCGGTCTGGGAATTCGGTGCTAAACTATTTAAAAACAGTGGCAGTTGGTACTTTGTCCGGGGGGCAGGTTTGAAAGCGGGAAAGACGAGACAAAGGCTGATCCAATAGAGTCCTTCTGTTCGGACAGGGCCGAAACTGGTCCGGTATCTTGCGAAATCAACGAGATTACCTTGAACGGGACCCTGGGTCTCGGGGTTTAGGCCATCTGTTCACGGTGTCCCTGATTTGCTGGCCGCTCGTTCAAACTTGTCGATTAACCCCGGCTTCAGGATTATCAGCGGCACGCGTAACGGATAACCGCGTTATCAGAATAATTATCGGAGCTCCCCTTCTCTCCTCGCGTTCAGGCTATTTAACAAAAAACGGAAAATCCTGCATGTAATTTCTGGACGAGAATGGCAGTTTCGATAATTAAAATTTCCATGCGCCGTTTGACCGATCGCTCGCGATAATCCAATCTCGGTGAGCGCCGCGATTTGCATCGGTCCCCGCTCGTTGATATTCCGTTCGGACGACGTTGCTTCTAATAATACGGCTCCCTGCGAAAATCTAGTTACGAAGAATAACGCGGACGATGCGAATCGATGATGCACCCCGCTGACTACAACCCCGGTACACAGACGTGCACCCCTAGCGAACAGTTAACGGAGCCGAGGGTCTCTTGACCAGAACGTTTGTCCGGCCAGGTCTGCTTTGCGATCTCTATCGGCTTCGAGTGCTTGTTTTCTCCCTGATTAGGGTATTTTTTGGAGTTTTTTTTTTTTGGCATTGACATTACTGGTTTCTATCGGAATCCTTGACCCTTAAAACGTTGTATATCGAAATTAATTTATTACATAGTTACATATTAATTTATTACATAGTTGCGCGGTGACGAATATGTACGCGTCAAAATTAATGCGATCCCCTTTTATTCAGTCAACTAAAACCAATTTAAATTTAAACTGATTCTTGCCATTCTGGAATTTGGAGGTATGCAACAAGCAAATGCGGTGAACGTGGAATATAGAAGTGGCTGATGCAGTTTTGTCAAGTTATACATACAGTATTGAAGTAATAATTTGAATGTACGTCGGTATACGTACGAGATGAACGGGAATCTTCCCTCAGGTACCTCTGACAACCTTTTAAAAATAAAAATTGAAATGAACCATTAGTAATTCCACGATGAAATTAACCCACTTCCAAAAACTGTTCATTCCGCGTTTAATTCCTGGTCAAAAATAACGAGGGCCCGTAAATCCGCGGGAAACGGGATCGCCCGTGTCAGATTTGAGCTGACTGCAATTAAGAGGCTGGCTCCGGTTGAGCACTAAATTGCAGTATTAGAATGCAAGGCGGTAGAACGGCACGTTCGGAAAGAAGTTCGTTTCAGTCTTAGCTCGGCCGGGATATCGGGTCGGTATTCAAATGAGAAACTCCGTGGGCAAATTGGAGCAGAGACGGCGAGACGACGAGACGGTGCGGTGATGGTCCGCGCGAGTTGGCTTGGCGCAATTTCGAGCTAACGGTTCGGATGTCGCCTTTGTTTATCAATATTCTATTAATGTCTCGTAGTTGGGCCGCGCACTCGAACGGACAATATCCGGGCGCAGGAAGCTTGCATCTGTCGCAGTTGCGGTGCAGCTAGGACCACGGAACACGGAACACGTCCGTCATATGCAATAACGTTAAGATAACGCGAGCTTTATGGCGGCACGTATCTCCTGATCGCGACGCGACGGCCGCCTCGCGAAACTGTATCGTGATTCCCGGTGATAACGCGACGCCATGCAACTATACTCTCTGCAGGTGTGCGTCTGCATAGGTGTACGCATAGCTGTATGCCGCATACACTGTCCCGGTGTTCCCGTTCCAACGGCGACGGGAATTTTTTCGAAACTAGACCGCGAGCGATAACCGGTCGACTTATCGTCTGGGAACCGCGCCGGAACGCGATAACTGCGGAAATGAACCCCGTGATTTGTCGGACGGAACTTGAAATATCATAATAAAGTTCCACTGTGCTGTTGCCGTGCATGGCTTTCGCTAGGGTCGCTTTTACTGACGGGCGCGCCTTCTAACTGACTGCATTGTTGGTATTAGGCTGCGGATGCTGTTTGGAAATGTAGTTGGACATAAATACGGTAGAAATGAATCTCGTGCGAGATGCCAAATGCTTGATAAAAAACGAAAACACTAAATATCACCGCTGTCCAACATTGAAAAAACTCACCCTAAACTATCTCCAGAATCATCCCACCTCTCACCCCCGAAAAATATCATACGCTCACGATCCTCCATTCCCGCCATGATCGTCCACCCTCAGTCATCGGGGTCAGCAGTGACCAGGCGTCGGTAGTACTCGGTTTAACGATCGCCGGCCACGGGAACGCAATTCTCCGTCGCAACGAAGCGCGGTTTGCGGTCGAGTACGAATCGAATGCGGCGCGTTAGGCTAGTCCATCGGGCAATCGTCGAGCTCGTAGGGGCTGTTGAGCGAGGCAGAGCGAGAGAGAGAGAGAGAGAATCGTAGAGTTTGGTGGCAGGGGGGTTGTCGGGTGTATCGAGATCTTTCCGTCTGTTGATGTTGATGTCCTACGGTGTAGGCACGGGGGAATCCCGGCGTCGGCGTCGGCGTCGGGTTGAAGCTCGCGCGGCATTCGCCGTCAGCGTCTTGAATGGTGACAAACGGCATGCACCGCGAACACACAGCCGCGCGTCGTGGCTACGACTACAGGCATCAACGGGCCCTGCAGCGCGTGAGCAATGCGGATGCACCGCGGAGCCCACCGGCGAACATACAGTTGACAGAAGCGCTTACAGAGGCGAGAGATCCTCCCTCTGTTTCGTCCTGTTCCATCCCGTTTCCCCGATTCTCCCTGCTAACCCCCTCCGAGATATCGCGAGCCTGCGCTGGCAACTCGAACGGCTTCGAATCAAAATTTCGCTTCCGCTTCCTCGAAAATTCGCTCCTCCATTTCATTGTGTTCTATTAACGATTCAAGTTAGATCGGTTTTGAAAACATTACCTTTCTCGTTACCTGCTAAGAAGTTATGTTACATTATAAAATGAAAAAAAGAACTAGAAAAAAAAATTATAATGTATTCTAAGAAAATATTTTTTAAATCGTCATCTTCCACAGCGACAGTGGTAACTATCAAATATAATTTGTTACTAATTTTCTTCGATCGCAAGCAGTCCGGTTTCAATCGATTATGCTAGAACGGACGCACAGATCGCATCCGAGCCTCTGATTTTCGATGACTGGCGCCGCGCTGGCCAGCTCGGGAATCGGAGTCCTCGGTGACGCGATTCGAATTGCCGAACGAAATTGAGTCGGCAGCGTCGCTCTGTCTTTGACACAATTATTCGGGAACGACAATCCCGATTGTCCTGCTTCCGCGGGACACAGTCTCCCCTCGACCCCTCTTTCAATTACAGCTGCTATTTCTATCCGGAAAGAGGAAGATCTTAACGGCGGAAAACGTTCCCGCAGTAAACCTAGTTTCTCTCTGGCCCTGTGGCGCTTAACCGGCGGAACGTCTCGCGTGGAAATTTAAATACACGTCGCCGGAGCCGAGCCGAGCCGAGCCGAGTCGAGAGACCACGTTCTCGATTCTCGCCACCCACGCTGAGCTCTGATTACGTATTACTCGTTAAGCTTTTACTCTCTGCTTTAGCCCGCTGTTGTAATAGGTATTCACGTTATAAGCTGTAGGAATATCAATGACGAGCTCTGCGATTCCATCGGCGGAGATCAAACGGCCTGGCATTTAACAATAGTTTATTTATTTACAATACTTTTAATAGCATTGTATCTTAAGATAATATTTCATTTTCACTGTACATCGGTACTTGCATAAAAATTGCCTGCACTTTTGCTTGGAACAGAACCCTCGCGGGATTGCTTTTTCAAGATTGCGAATTACAGGAAAACGATATATGGCAGTGAAATAAATTAGGCGACAGATTAATTAAGAGAATGGCCACCGAAAAAACTGGGGATGGCATTAAATTCTTTTAGCCGATTTCTACCGGCGTTGCATAGTTCGAGGAGGGTTGGCCGCACGCGGCTGCAGTCTGCGGCGCATTCGCGCAAATACAAATTGAAACCGGAGGAATTGGGAGCCCTCGATTGTTATTCATACGATATATGGGTTTATGGTTTACCGCGGAGGCGAATATATATTTCGGAACGGTTACAAGGGGACATTAAAACAGCGGATCGATTAAACGTGGCCAATTAAAACTTAATGGCTTCGAATTAAGCTCCATAAAAGCCGAGAAGCGAGATTTTTTATCAGCTTCCTCCTCTCTCTCTCTCTCTCTCTCTCTCCTCTTTTCCCTCCCTTTTTTCTATTTTTTGTTCTCCTCTTTCTTCTCTTCGATCCTCTCTCTCTCTCACACGCTCTTTCTCTTTCATTTCTTTTTTTATTCCGATCCTCCTCTCCGCGAATAAATGTTCGAGCTCCGCAGCGGTCGCTGGTTTCCCTATGCCTCCTTTTTTCTTTTTATTTTTTCTCTCGATCGAAAAACGCTGCCGCGGATTTGGTTACACCGTCCGAACTTGCACCGGCGAATTTTTTCAATCAATTCCGTTGCACCGGATATAAGATCGCGGACGAACGCGGACCGTCGTTCCAGTTTAAAAAGCTAAACGCAACCGATCGGATTCCGATCGAACTCGATGAGACTCAATTAAATCCAATCAGTCCCGAAAAATAGGAGCAGCGAGCTTGTCGGACTTGCTCCCTCACTTTGCGTCGAATATTTCCCTTGGTGCGCGACCATAATCAAATAAGAACCCTCATTTACTATTCGAAACCTCGTAAATGCATTCGATAGTGTTATTTCATTACATTTGAATTTTTTTAATCTATTTGCGAAATTAACATCTCCTAACATCTAAAACAATATACAACGCGATTGCGATTGCATCACAAACACCCTCAAGATTCCAATAAACCCCTCGCAGATCTCGAACTGTGACTCCAAGTAGAACCGACCGGGTACACTGCCTTCTGTTTCTCGACTAAACACAACAAACTCAAATCCCAGTGAAAACAGTTTACAGATCTCGTATCTCACACCTCGTCTCGCAGTTCTACAATCCTCGGAGTCGAGCATTCATTGAATCCAAAAGGGAGCTTTCCGAAAATATCACCGACACCAGACAATTAAAATGACAATTTTCCTTCTCCTCGGTACACGTGACAATTTTAATTCCTGACGAAACCATTCCTCGAAATGCTCAAAATAGTAGAATATCTCTCATTCCGCATCTCATCTTTCGATTCTAGGCTTTTCTAAAATATCAGAGGGATCGAGGAATTAAAATGACAATTCTGCATCGTCACAACTCCAACAGACAATTCCACCTTCCGCAGCTTTTTCTCGACCTAAGGTCTGCTTGCATGATGCGTAGACGTACGCAGACGGTCGCACTCGTACGCAAAAGAGGCGACTTTGGGCTGGAGAAGATACGGCGCATATGTAGAGGGGTCACATAGCACAGTACAGCCCCAAAGCATAGTCTCAACTCGACTCGAGCGGCTGAATCGATCCATGAGCCTTCCCCTGCGCGCTATCTACCTCCCACCCTCTTGCACTCTCCGGTTCTCTCTCTTTCTCTGCGGCTCCAGAACCAACCATCCCCAAACGCCACCCTCTTTCTCTTTCTCTTTCTCGGGCTCCGACCACCGTCTCTTTTCCACCAGTGATCCAACCCTCCTTCTTCTTCCTTCGTCTACCCTCCACCTTTTCTCTCTCTCTCTCTATTTCTCTCTCTTCTTCCTCCTACACCCCCGCCGCCCTTTCGCCTTCTTCTCCCTCGACGCACACCCCCATCGACCAACCTGGTCACGCGAACCTTTCAAAAATGCCTGGCCCACTCGCGCCCCGCCACCTGAATTTCTTCGATATTTCGCTTCCGCTACTCTCGACACCGTCGAACCCCTCTTTCCCCAATTTACTTCTTGCCCCTTGCTTTCTCATTCTTTCGGCAGCCATTCCCGGGTTTTGGGAATACGTAAATTGACCCAACTATACATACAATGCAATTAAATTGTAATATAAATTAAAAATCAACCTTAAAATTAAAAAAAAAACATTATACCTTTTTAAACAATGTGCGAATACTGTTTGTCCATCACGGTAGATAATTTTGCAACTGTTTCTGTTGCCCGGTCCGAAATTCTTCAAGATCGCGATCTCGCGATTCCTCGGCGCAAGGCGCCTGCGAAATCGGCTCGGCAACTCGACTCTCGGGTCTCTCGCTTGGAATATCGACTTCTCGAACGGCAACGGGGGGTAGCAAGCATTCGAGGGGGTGTAAGAGAGGGGAGAGCGAAGAAGCGTTGGGGGTGCTGTCTACCAGAATTTATAAGAACGTAGGCCCACGGTGGCTGTGTGCGTGTCCACGGCAGCCAGCGAGATACCGTAGCCGTAGCCGAAGAATAGATGAGGTATGCCTGTGAGAGGGGCTTTTTATTAATCGGCAGGCATCCAGCGAAACATCCGTCTCGTCCCAATATTTTCGGAAAAGAATATTTCTTCGAAATGACAACGATTCTTCCGCGTCGCGTTCGGCTTCTGCCGATAGATTCCCTGGGCCGTGGGTTACCCGACACGCGGATTCCATCGATTCCCGAGTCGTTCATGGTCAAGCATACATTTTGAATTCCCCGGAAGCGGCCGGCCGACAGAATGCGAGCGATTCTCGCCGATTAGGCGCGCTCCGCTCGAAATTCGCCAACAGCTGAACTTCTGAACCGATAGGAGCCGTTCGCAGACCGAAGTAATTAATTATCCCCTGGGATTTTCAACCATTCTGGAGCGTTCGCAGAAATCACCAGACTTTAACTCTAAACAAATTCTTTTATCTGAAACTTCAATGAAATTTATAAAGAATTGCATGCTGCTTATCGATACATGTAAAATTGGTGTTGTACCGTGTATACAAATGGTTCAGCTGGGACACCCACTATATTATTACTGTTTTTCTTCTGCGGCAGATACGCGCAGCGGATACACTTATACCACAGGCAAGCTTTTTCCTTAAGTATTTCTTTAGTGCCCGCAGACTCCATTTACGCGATTATCAACCGCGTAAAAGAAAACCACACGGGACGAATGCTCCGAGTAAGTCGAGGGATGAGAGTATTATCATTAGACTGCGGAACTTTATGCGTTTACAGCGTGCGGACATCTTGAACAGGATTATGGAACGTGAGCATTAATATTGCTCTATGCATCTTGCTTGTGGACTCCATTCAGTGTAACCATTTACGAGCGAAATTAAATTTTACTTTATTCTTGGTGGTTGATAATTTTTCTACTTCGCTTTGTCGTTGGCCACGATATCTCACAGTGTAATTTATTGTTAATACTTTACCTGGGCTCAATGATCTTTTTTCTCCAATTAATATTTTGACCAGGAAACCAGGGATTTCAAAAATTCTATAAAATAGAATCTCTATGAAAAAGCACACTCGCGAAGCTGTATCGGCATCGATAGCACCGAAACATGGTCCAGCTGGATATCATGGGGCACCATGGAGGCACGGGGCCGTTTATCACGAGGGCAGAAGTAGTACCTTACTTTCGGAACACGCCGCGACGCGCCGCGCCGTGCGCTCGTATAGATCACATACAAGGTACGCACTGAATCTCCTGGCCGAAATATGACCGATTCAATTACGCACGTGTCTGGGAGCAGAGGAGCCTCCTACCGATGTTATCCCTCTCTGCGTCGGTGATTTGTGTGCCCGTTCATCTTTGCGGGTGTCTGGAGGCCGCGTGTACGCCCGTTCCTCCCCGCACTTGGCCCTGCTCCTGCTCCTGCTCCTGCCCTCTGGGGCAGGAACTCGCGCACGATGCAGTCCGAACCCGATATAAAACATTTTAGCCTTTACATCATACATTTACTCGTGTATTTGTTTAACAATTTTCATTCTTCGCGTTGTTCTTCTAATATACATATAATATAACATTTAATTCGACACATTAAATTTCATGAAAATAAATTTAATTTTCCTTCAAACAGACGCAAAAGAATAATTTCAGTTTGGTGCCATTTAGAGACCGGACCATTCAAGCTTCCGTTACGTATGTTAAAAGTTTACGAACACACGGAACAAAAATGACCCGTTACAGCCTAAATATTGGACTTATGGAATTCTTTTTCTTTCGGGATCGACTTGAGCAATTTGAATAAAATGGCTCACGGTGCGCCGAGCGGGTCGAGAGCAGCACATGCCCGCGCAGACACAGGCCAGGCCGGCTAATGGAGAAATTCAGCCCGCAACGGAAACCGTTCTACCATCCCCAACCCCTTCGGATCTCATCCCCTGTGATGCCATAGTCGGCCGTGCTTCTGCTCCTCGATCTCCAACAGCAGTCCCCGTCTTCTCTATTTAGAGTTTATTTGATGCGGATCGAGTCTCGAGTGGAAGTCGCGCCGACTAGGGGTGAAACGGGGGTAGATGAGGGTAGACGGGGCTGGATGGGAGTGGTGGAGGCACCGGTGAAACCGACCCAGGGTCAATTTGAAACTTTCTCGACCCGCTCGAGGGGATATCTTGGAAAGGAAGCTGCGCCGAGTCGCGCGAATCCTTCCCCCGGGTACCGTTCTATGGCTCCTCGCCATTGAGACCTCGTCTCCGCGTGTCCGATGCTACGTTAATGCGACGATGGCTCTGCTGAAGTATATCGAGGCCTCTCCTAATCGAGGAGAAAATTTAGAATCCAAAATATGTCACATTCTTTTCAGCATTTTAGAACGCATCGGAGGCCGGAAAATGCACGGAAAAGCGCAAGCTAGGAAAGCTAGAGGGCTGAACTTTTACTCAGAGGGGTTTTTCTTGTTCAGCTTTCGAATGGTTCGATAGCCATTGAAAAACGTCTAAGGGCAGTTTTGACCATCTTAATCGGCTAGACTTCACACCGACACCTGGAAAACAATCTCCACGGAGATTTGCAAGGAAATCCTCGGTCCACAGCCATCCACATAATCCTAATCATTTAATCGCCCGCATCCGGAGATAATTAAAACACCGTGCGCCATAGAATGCAGAAACGGCGCTTCGAGGCAGTGGATTGGCGAATCGAAAGACCACAGGGATATCCAGCGGAATCAGCGTGATTTTTTGCCGACTCTCGATCGGCAAACAATCGAAAGCGTCTCGATCCCGTCCAGGAAATATTCAAATATTTGTCCGCGCGCGCGCGCTGTAATAACTAACTAACGTGGAATCGGGAAAGATATTTCCGCTGGCAGTTAAGGAGGGATTAAACCTTCTAAAATGAATGAAGAAAATTTTAATCGGTTCACCGAGTGTCCCCCTTCTCTTTTTCTCTCTTCCTCTGCCCTTCTCGCAGATTTCATTTTATGCAGATCGAGCCATCGTATACAGAGAGTAGGAGAGAATACGAGAGAAAGAGAGGAAGCTGATAGTCTAAGGTTAATTTGAAACTTTCCCGAGTCGCTCCGGGCTCGGTGTCCGAAAGAGAATACCATACGAGCCGTATAGATTCTTCCAACGGTTCATTCGGGATGAGCACAATTTTTCTTTCGGAAGTAACTCCGGCTATCTTATTAACCGAACTGCCAAGCCGCGGAAGCCCCCGAGAAAAGTGCGGTCGCGTAACCGGGTGAACAGAAGAAAAAAGAACGAGGAAAGAAGGAAAAAAGGGGAAAGAGTTACATATCCAGCCATCTCGCTTTTTCCCTGCATAATCTTGACTGGTACGCGAGCGCAGAGATTCGAATAAAGTCGGATTCCGGGTTCTTAAATGATATTACCCGACGTACAAACGTTCTCAGCGAAGTTCCCCCCGGGTTAACTATCCTGTGTAATTTGCTTCATAAACTATTATCTTGTCCAATATTCATCCGCCTTCGTTTCCTGTTCCGCGAACAATGGAATTTTATTCGCGGATCAAATTATGGCAATTCTCCCCACCCCGAACCCTTTTTCCATTCGAGATTTTACATTGTCCCTTGTATTTCGGTTCTATCGGCTGTCGGAATTAAAATAGAAATTTCATTCTTTCCATAATGTGTTTCGGAGAACAATGTTCTGATTTATTATTATTATCGTGTCCGCATATTTGTTTCGCATATTTGTCGCCCGGTTCCCAAATGAATATATTCCTTTCATTTTCTCTAGAATAAATATTTCAGCAGGTGTTTCCCCATTTACGGCAGTGCTAAACTATTATACCGGCCAACGTTTGCATCGCGCTCGCTGTTGTTAATATTTCACGAGAATCCACCTCCGCAGACTTGCTCGCTCGCGACATTAAAGCCGTTCGAACGGGCGTTCATAGGTCGACACATTTTTCACAACAGGATAATAACAAGATAGATCGTGGGAGCATTGATGAGCGCATCGGTGCAGGCCGGACAGGACAGTTCGAGTGTAATCCGACA
Organism: Lasioglossum figueresi; assembly: GCA_028455805.1. NCBI lineage: Eukaryota > Metazoa > Arthropoda > Insecta > Hymenoptera > Halictidae > Lasioglossum > Lasioglossum figueresi. Next base: position 6,580,093 of record CM052200.1, read on the forward strand.
CGATCGGCCGGTCGCCGCGCCGGGTACACACGGCTTGCATAGCGCCTCTATGACGTTCATACATCATCGATTGTCCCATAAACATATACGGCGGCGTAGAGTGCCGATATTCAGTCGTTCCAGTCATTATGCACCCGGCGCAAACCCGCCTATTACCCGATCAGCGAGTCCATCCGTGATTGCTCTGTCTTCCCACGCGTCAACCCTTCTATCATCCTCTGCGAATTTTTATCACCCTGTTGCTACCCCATTCCGCGCGTCCTCAAATTATTTATATCGATAGCGATCGATCGAAACATTTATCAGACGATTCAAACTTGTATTTTATGATTTTCAAATATTTTTCTCAACCTGTTACCACCCCTTTCGTTACGTCCTTAAATTGCTTATATCGATGGCGATCGATCAAAATATTTTTGGGGCGATTGACACATTTATTTTATCGGTTGAATTTTCACCCCTTTTTTATCAATCGAAATGTTTATTGTACGGTCTTTAAATATTTTTCTCAAAACCTTTAAAATATTCTTCCACGCTCCGCGTGAAATGCCTCGAGCATCGACCTCAAAATGAACGTTCCCGTCTGTTTAAAAATAAAGCTCGCAGTCAGCACGGTTGAAAAAACGTATTATAGAAACGTAAAATTTCGTGCCCAGTTTTCGCTCGAAATCTCCAGCGTATATGGAAATGTTCGTGCAGAGTCGAAACAGCTTCTACGCGCTTGCCAGATCGTTGGCGGCATCAGATTGCATTAAAACCTGCAATCTGGGGATCTCGTCCGGTTTTTAATACGAGTGGTGCGCGTCACCTGGCGGCGGCGTTGCAGCGTCGCGTCGTCGTTGCATCGGCCGGGTGCATGGCTTCTTGCGCGCTCGGTGCATGTGCATATCGGCCGGTTATCGCGCACGCGAGCCGAAAGCAGCGGTTATTACGACGTTACGTAGAGTAAATGGCACAGACAGATAGAACCGGTTCGAGGCAGGGACGGTGAAATCGATAGAACGGTACATACGGGGTCCCCCAGGAGCAGTTCGATGCAGACATCGAGCCATCATCGATACGTGAGTTATTTAAGCCTTAAGCACTTCCCACCCCCGAACTGCTTACCCTCTCGAGCTAAGGCTACGGTTCAATTTTCAATCCTTTTCCACTCCTTCTAGTCGCCTTGATAGATAGCGGAAATTTTTAGGGGAAATTACATTTTTCCATGTATGCAATGATTATTCATTAGAAAAACAATATATACATTTTATTGTGCGATGTCCGATCAGTATTTCCTGAAAAATTCAGCTAGATATCTTAAATGGAGGAGGCCCCTCATCGCCAGAGTTCAACGAGAACTTCGGATATTTCGCTGGCGACAGCCATTTCGAATATTAGGTTGCCGACATCTATGGAACATTTTCAAAGGGACCTCAACTTCCTCTTTGATCATACGTTCGACAGATTCCGGAACCCTAACACGCTCGTCAATGGACGGTTTCCTGCTTTAAAGAAGTAATCCGAAACGTCTCGAAAATTGTGTCGAAGCCTTCTCGACTACAATTCCTGTTTTCCCATTGGCTGCTCGAACGTGGAAATCTGTCCAACTTGCAGCGAAAGTGTACAAACATTGTGAATAAGGTCTAACATCCGATGCTCCTAGATGTAGCCTGAGAACTGTCCAGAGAAGCTACCATCTCATCTTAACAAGATTTTGGAAGTGATTCTTGTATTTTTCTTTTAGACTTCTTTGAATAGTCCAAGTTGTAGACCTGTCCACTTTGCATCGAGAGAGTCTCGGTATATTGTGACTGGGCTGCTTTTGATGCTAACTTGGACCCAGATGTTGTCCGAAAAGTCTGAAGGAGCTGGCATGTCTTTTCCACGCTGTAACATTTTGTGTGGATACGTGTGGTGAGAATGAGAAAGAAACATAACGAGCGAGAGGCAAATACGTATCAAGCGAATTTCGTAGTTTTCCCTGCTTGAACACATTTTTCGAAATTCGACGGAATGGTTTCATCAACAAATAACTTGGTCCAGGCTGTGTAGAGTATTCGTAGGGGAACAACATGACTTACCCGCCTCGAGGTATAAATGGCGGGATGTTTCGCGATGAAAATGACCAACCGGGGTTTCGCAAGTACTTCGGGGAGACGCGAAACAGCGAAACAGAGCGAAACAGCGCAGCGGCAAAATTTGCGCGAGTTTCGCGAGGGGGCAGTCGCTTTACACCCGCGTCCGCCATATCCTAATCTTCCTATCGGACTGGAACGCTTGCGTATCGATTCTCCATTTCCGAGGCTAATAGCCTATAGCTGCATATATGGACCGTTTATTTTGAAAGTGGTGTAAGTCCATCTTTTTTTTTAAATGAGTTATCGCACAATTACTATTGTATAATACAATGATTATTGCATGATACAATTTAAAATTGACCAATAAAAGATCAAATTACATGTTGATAAATTGGTACAAAAATTGCAAGATTTGACATAATTAATTTATATTTTTGAACTGACTGATATGTATGCTAACCTTTAATTTTCTCGAAACAATAAAAAATGGACTTGCACCGCTTTCAAAATAAACGGTCCATATCTGAACTTCCATAACCCGAAGCCCGCTTTTTCAACCCATCAATATTATACGCGGCTTTCGAGAACTAACAAATGACGCGGAAGACCCCGCGGCTAATTCCGGAAATTAGCGGTCAACGGAAACGCGCAAGCATTATGTCTCTTCGGTCGTCCTTTTTCGAGACTCGAAGGAAATGCACAGTTCAATGGATATCGTATTTTATCAAACACCTTGTTGTTTATTCGATTTTTATACAGTTTAAGGCCCTTAACATCTTTTAATGTACTTGTTTTTATTATTTTTCCAGTTGTACTTGGGTGTTGAGAATAATGCATTACATCTTATATGATTGTATGATTGTGGATTCGCCTTTAGCCAAGTGTAAGCGCGAGAGTGCGAGAGTGAACGGATTGATTTACTTCGGGAGGTACTAGCAATAAGAAAGGTTGTGTCGCATTGTACAAGATTGTAATAAAGAGAAAGAAGCAGTGTAATAAATATTGTTTACAGTACAAAGTACATTCAATCCTCTTCATCAAGGATTCCACATTCAACATTGGGCAACACAATTCTTCGTTTATTTCTGAAAATAAATTTTTCTGGCGGTATAATTGGATAAACTGAAATTAAAGTAAATTTTTTAGATAAACTTTGTATACCTTCGAAAAAAGAAAATTACCAGTATAATAATTACACTGCAGATTTTTGTGCGAATTTCTGCATTCGTGTTTCTATACTGCAGGTTTTCGAGAGACTGTTGAAATGATAATAGGAAGAAAGATCATTATCATTATTATTATCATTAGTAGCACCGAGTGGTTAAGGTGGATCAACAGGATCAAACAATAGAAAATTTCAGGATCCCATACTTGAGTCAAGCAGTTTAAATTAGTTTCTCGTACTTTTGACTCGCGATCATTTGAACAAGTATTGTTCGCATAAATCTGTTCATTGATATTTAAATTGTATCACAGTGAAAGGAGAGCAGAGAGAGAGAGAGAACAACCTTGTCACGGTCCACTTTAGAACTTATAATGGATGCTGTTTAATGAGCTTGCCTTTTGATTCCAGTTTTTCTTTTTTATTGAAGCAATTTAAATCTCGATAAGGAGATTATGCTACATCCAAACAGCTTTTAATGCGCTTACGTTCGTACGCGCATTTAAATCATTTCCATCGGTCTTCACGTAATGTGTTTATTTTCAGACTGTTAGTTCTTTCCTGTTTTCCGTACACACGTACTTTATTATTTCAGATTTCCTTCAGCGTTCGTTCCTTTTCTTTTCCGTTTTTCCCCGGCATGCTCTCTCGCGGTAAGCTGCATTTTTCGGTAATTATTTTCTTCTGCGTCAAAGACCCGCCTTCCGGCGGAATTATTATTAAAAACAATCTACTGGAGCGTGAATATTCTGAGAAACAAAAGATCGTGCTTCAAACTCTCACGTTTTTTCTACTAGGATTTCGTTGCCATAGCGATGAATTGAATTTTAGTTGAGGCGCGTTGCTCCAAAGAATTAAGTTTTAGCGTGAATAAATCGAATTCTATTATTACAATTATCGAACAACTGTCTAATATCACCTGTACAATCTTCAAAACATTTCATCTTCCGAGGGTTGGTCACGATTTATATCTCCGAGAAATGGATCGTGTACTAATCAACCTTCCCACATCTCCGCGAGATTACTGTCTCCAAGATCGCGTTACCTGAGTCCAAGATTTTTTCTTTAGCCGTTCGGTCAGATCGACGGTACGGTTTTTGCGTGGTCGGAGGTCACGCCACTGGGGTAATTGCCGTTCGAGTTCTCTCCGCCTTCGGAATTAGTAGAAGTTCGGTGCCCATTCGTTCGGTCGTTGGGTCGTCGCGCGATGACAGGTTCAAAGATGTGCAATTCAAGGTGCTCTCGGAGTGGTGGGGCATAGAGACGGGAAGGGAAGGGAAGGGAAAGGAAAGGAAGGGAAGGGAAGGGAACGTGTGATCAAACATTTAGCAGTATACTAACTCCAACGGCGCGGCGGGCGGAACAATGGAAAGTAATCAGTCGGAATGGGAAATTACCAGCGGTTGAATACGGAGTTGCTTGTTACCGTAACTTCACTTACGTGGTCTACCTCCAAAGAAGAGACCTGGAGCCTGGGAGAGGACCTGCACGAATCGTAGATCCGCCGGTTGATTACGTTTCAGATCGACTAATGGCCACGATTTAGGGCGAGCGTTATCTGGATCCTGTGTCTCTGCTCTATGCTCGTCGGGACACACGCGTAGAGAGATAGATGAAGAGGGAGAGAAAGAGAGAGAGAGAGAGAGAGAGAGAGAGAGAGACTTGGACGAGGGGGTGAAATAGAGAGGCCAGAGATAGAGAGAGAGATGAGGGCGTGGGAGGGTGCGGTGTACACCGGTCGCTTTGATTCTCACGATTATTGCGTAAGCGCCAATTAGGGACTCACGGGTAAGTCCTTACGGACGATAAACGCCTGGACGAGTTAACTCGCAATAATAACGGTCGCTTGCCGGCGATAATGGCCGCTGAATCAGCACTATTTTGACTCGCGTCCGCCCGGCATAATCGCGTGGCTTGCGATTTTCGAATCTCTATAAACACCGACGGTCAGCAAATTAACCCCGGCTGCTCTCCAGCCTCTCTCTATTTCTCTCTTTCCCTCATCCGACATCCGCTTCTTCGCCGATCCCTCCGCCTCTCCTTCCTTTTCCGTTGACGAGTCAGTAAATGCTGAGTATTTAGGATTCGCGAGTTTCGTCGTGTAAACTGAGGCGAAGCTCCCGGCCGTGCAAATATTTGATTTCTAAGTCCCGATGAAACACGCCGGGATCTCCCCAGCCGCCGCCACCGCCGCCGCCGCATCCCAACCCCATCTTCTTCTTCCGCCCCTTCGAGCCGCCCTTCTGGCCCTCGAACTGCTTCCAGCGAAGGAAGCTTCAAGCTCGGAACGTTAAAGCGATTATTAAGCACCTAACTGTATGTGTACGAGTGTGTGTATATGTGTGTGTGTGTGTGTTACGTGCGGGCGCGCGCGCTCGTGTGTGTTGCCAGAAGTTGTTTAATCAGGAATCGGGATAAGTGAGTTCTAGCTACGCATGAGATTACCGGATGGCTCCGACTTGTTCTAAACTATCCCGTTTTGTGGTGTGAAATCCCTTTTTTCAATGTTTAACACACATTTCGCTGTCTGAGATGTTAAGTGTTGATAGCGGGGGATGTTCGTGCGTACAGGATAGGTGTCGAATATTTTTTCATTGAAAGCCACAAGCGATGAAGAAGATTAATTGAATTCCTCGCGAGAGGTTACGGGGACCCGTTCCGGGTTTTCGCAAGATCCCGTCGAGTCGTCGGACCGCGACACGACGTCCAGACGATTTTAACGAATGAATTTTTCCACGTCGGGCTAGGTCGTTGTTAAATAAATTACAGCGAAATTCCGTTCTGCCGCGGCACGGCGCGGCGTTGGCCGTCTTCCAATCGACTCCTCTACAATGCCCGACGAAATAACGGACGGAACGTCAAAAACTGCTTCCACGGGAAGGAAACTTTCCGTCGGCAATCCCACGGAGAGCGTACGTAACGTCCGGCCCGAGCTGATCGACAACGGAATCGTCGGGCTGCGTCCAAAACAGGAATCGTCGACGGCGTTCTCGCTTGAACATTTTAAACGTAGGAACCAGTCCAGTGACCTCTTCGATCCGAGTTCTCGACTTTTCACGTCTCTCCGATGTTTCAATATTTTAATCTATTAATGGACTGCGGATTCTACGCATGGTAAAATCGAGTAGATGAAATTTCAAACAGCAGAAAGATAAAAAAAAATTGAATCCGGGTAAATCGTCGAAGTAAGGATTTTTCTATTTGATTTGTATGTATTACGATTTGTGCAGAAAATTTCTTGGAAATTTCCTCTAAAAAAAATACTTTAAGAAAACTTGACTTCTCAGTCAATCTTCGGTATTGAAATGCAGTCGAACGATGCGGAATTTAAATGCGACTATTAAAGGCGAATAAATAAGTGTACCCAGTTTCGAGATCGATTCGAAATGTCAGAAAATTGCAACTGTTTGCTCTGCAGGTTCGAGAGGTGCTCGTCGAGAACGGAAAAAGCAATCGAACTCGGGGACTCGCGACCGATCTTCGACCTGTTCGAGGGATGGTTCTTGAACCGGGAGGGGCGGGTTTCGAGTGGACTTCGCTGGACGCCGGATTCAGCAGCTCGTATTAAACTGGATTTAACGAACTCCCGTGTGCCCAATCTGTCCAACTATCCCCGGACCCCCGATTAGTATTTTCTGAACCGTTGTTAGAGTTGTTTCATGCGCGGCCCGATGTGTTCGTTATGGTAACAACCGATTTTTTCGTGGCTAACGAACGAGAACGTGTTTCGCGGTCACGGGGACTCTCGACCGGTTAACTTTTCCCGTGGAAACAATCTTTTAAAATAGGGTAACGTTTTCGAAAATGGACCGAAAGACTCCTCGTGTACCAGGAACTTAGATGTTTACGCAAAATAATAATTTGTTTCTTCTTTCATTTATTTTGATAAGCTGAAACTGACACATCGACATTCTGAAATTTGTTTAATACGTCCACTGCTTTATATTGTACATACCCATTTTTGTGTGCGCAGACTTTTTCATCCGACTGTATATCAATTGTTTCGGTCGGGTAAATGCACAATTAATAAAGCGACTCGGTTGAGGATTAAAAAAAACGAGACTGTAAATAAGTAGCGCGTCGTGATTACGCGAACCACGTGAGTACGCGAGGTTGCCGATGCTGGCATAATTGCGACTGGAATTTCATTATTTCATCGCAAACAGAACGCACGCTCTAAAATTGATAACGTCGTCGAGCGACCAACAAGGGAATAAACTGTTTGTCGTTAGTTAAACGCGTATCAACGCCGGTGCAATTAACGATCGAACAACAACCGCTGCGCTACAAGCATTACCTGCTGATTGGCCGCGACGCTTCCGACAGAAACGCGCCAATTTTCAGAAGTTTTTAACACTTTTTGCATAAACACTTTCAATCTTGCGAAACGAGAGGGGGTTGTAAATTTGCAAACCACGTTGCGACGATTCGAAAGACAGAAAAATTCATACCTCGTTGTAAAAATATTACACAACCTCATCGCTCCGAGCTAATACAAACATTCCCCTGCTACTCACAAATTTAGTAACGCCATAAACGTGCACAGGTCCCCAGGCTCCAGTCATAAACACAACCCCCTTCGAAAATTAGGGTCGCTAGCTCCTCTTACGCAGTTCCGACGATAAACGACGTTCACCTTTCGCATCTAACAGCCCGATTCCTCCGATAAATAAATAAACAGTGCCTCTCCGAGAATAGGGTTCGTAAAATCCCCACGACACACGAACAGAGACAACTCTCGCCACCGGGAGAGAAAGACGGAGAGAATGCTCTCTAAAAACACGTTGGCCGATCCGTCCGAGTGAAAAAGTTTCTCGAAAACGCCCAATTCGACTCTCGCTATTCGTCACCGGCTCAAAGGACGACAAAAAGGCGATCCCATCGCGACAGGGAAGAGGAAAGTATCAAGAAGGGGCGGCTCCATCGGGCCCCCATCCCCTATACATATACTCGCGTGCGTCAAAGTAAATTAAACAAACACTGTCTCTGTGGCCGGGCTCCGTCACCGCGAGTAATACATTTTATGGACGATTTTGCGAAACGCGTTCTATCTCGCTATCTTTCTCTTTCTATCATTCTATCTCGTTCATCCCTGCGTCGCCCTTGTCCTCTGTCTCTGCGAGCGTCACGCAGGCCGCGTGCGGATGCGTTAATCCCAACCCCCGGCTAACCCTCGCGGTTGAATGCGCCCAGCTAAAAGCCACCACTACTACCAGCAATGCCGCCGCCATTCATCCAGGCGCTTTCCATCCACTCTCACCCCCGCAGTTCCTCGCTACCCCATTTCAACTCCCTAACTCCGGGCCCGGAGCCGCTGTCGCCCCCTCTCTCACTCTCTGTCCCGATCCTTCTCTTTCTCGGAGTCGGTTGGAGAAACTGAGCGAGCGAGAGTTGGAGAGTAATAGTTGGGGAGTGAGGAAGAGAGTCGGTGAATGGGAGAGCGAGAGAGTGGAGAAAGTGGGGGGAGTGCGAGAGTGAGGGAACGAGAGATCGGAACGGCGCAGCGAGAGTGTGGAATAGTGAGAGATTCGGACGGTGCGAGAGTCTGGGAGCGACAGAGCGAGAGAGTGGAAAAGTGGGAGATCGAGAGCGAGAGAACGAGAAAGCCAGAGAGCGAGTGAGCGAACGAATGAAATAAAAATGAGAGAGAGAGAGGGGGGAAATGGTGGGAGGAAGAGCCGTTCCTCCGACCTCTCGGAACCACAATAGATTCCTGTAACTACCCCTATCTACGGCACGAATCGAATGCCTGTTTGTGTATTCGAGTGCACGGTTATTTGCCGGACGCTGCCGTGTTATGTGTACACGTACCGCGACACGGGAATCCACGACAGGGCGCACGACAGTGACCCCCGAGGCGTCCACCACTCGCACCCCATGGAAATCCTAGACCGCCCACGGGGCTCCGATTACTACCTAGGACCCATGGCAAGAACGCGGCGATATCGGAGACGGTTTTTCCCGGTGAGAGACATTGTTCGGAACGATGATCGACGGTTCTTCGCTCTGTCGGATGGAGAATTTGAAGGATCGTTGAGAATGGACGAGGTCCAGAGTGCGGTTTTATTGTTGAGACGCTTTGTCGGGAGTATACGGTGCACTGTGATGGGTGTGCGAGAAAGATTCGAAACTTTTTTCGAGGCGTGAAAGGACTCTGGAACTTTGTTTCGTATGGCGTGTATCGAGGAAAATTATTTTGCGTAGAAATAACAAACAAATTGTTATCAAACGGAACATCTCCTTACTTGAATTTTAACATTTAAAAATAGACGTGTTGAACCTACCGCGAAATTCAACAGAACATTGTCCCGGATTAATAATTAAATAGATAAATAATGATCGGGTCTCGCGGAGCATCCAGCTTAATTTCCCGAAGGTTACAGCGAAGGATCGTTGTTTCCGGCCGGTCGAGAAATTACGTCGGAGGAAGAACGAACTAGAATTGCTCGTAAATTACAGCGATTTTGACGGGAGCAATTATTATAGCGAGTCGACACGCGAGCGCGCGCCCTCTCTCCGAGTTACAGCAACTCCGGTGTAACATAAATAATCTGCCGCGTGTAGTAACGGCACTCGGCTTGCCGCGCTGCAACATTTTTTCCATCGATAATAAAACACCGCATCGAAACGCGGAGGTGCGACAACGTTCACGCCGATTCCGACCACATTCCTCACGCCGCGCCGTTACTAGAAAGGAGGACCGAGCACGTTGAAGCAAATAGAATAACGTATAATAGGCTTGGATTGAGCAATTGTAAATTTCAGCCTTTCCCGGAATTTAACGACTCGCTCTTCTAGCGGAGAAAATGGTTAAAGTGGAGAAAATGCTCGAGGTATTAGCCAGGATTGACGAATTGATTTGGAAAACAGCTGCGGAGAGTGGCGAGAAGTTTCGAAAAGAGAAACTCGATCGGAGAATTGGATTGTCCGTGATACGTGGCCAGGTAATTGCGGAAAAGGGACTCGTGAAGAACGGCCGAGGCTCGAATTCGGTCTCGCCACTTTCTCAGGAACCCCGAGGATTTCCGTAATTTCGTTCGCTTCCTCTAATTCCGTGGAAATTATCGCGGAAGCGCAAAAATTCCGCTGAAAAGGTGCGAGAACTTTGCAGACTCTCTCTCCACGTCAAGATAAAGAACCGACGGGGGAATTAGGCAAAAATTGCCGGACTCCGATTACCAGCAATAATCATCGATTCCTGCGATTAAACCGAGTGATACGCTACAATGAATTCCGCCGGGATTTTCTAATAACTAGACTGTGCGAAGCTTTATGCATTCGTGGCATTTACGAGCATATAAAATAGAAGACGGCGTGCATTAACGAAAATGTATAGTTCTTCTATCTCGTTTCTACCGTGGGAAGATTCTTACCGAATGGAAGGATTTTTTGTCAGGTTCCTTTCAAGTGAATTATGAAAATGAGAATTTGCATAACGATCCCCGGTACGGTAATAATTTTTCCTTTATACGACGATCATTCTTCGGAGCTGCGCGAATCGGACACATTTTTGTTTTATGATTAGTATTAGGGTTTTTGCACTCGGTGGCGACCCTAAATCGTTAACCTTCCACCGAAAGTTCAACAAATATGCCAGAAATAAATCGCAGACCAATTTTTCTGGTGTATTTCCATCCTTTCTCCAGTTGGCGGAGACAGTTTGAAAGTTCGGTAGAACGAAACAGGAGAGAGACCAGCAGCAGAGAGGCAGCAGTAGAGAGGCAGCAGCACATCGTCTGCACGGGGCCCGTGTGCGAACGTTTGCGCGTTCACGTTCCGGATCTCTTCTTCGTTTTCTTGTTCCCCCTCTGTTCGCTCTCCGTTTCACCCTCTTAGCGCAGGATACCGCGTCTAATTAGGCGTTCTGCACCCTCTCCGTGTACTCCGGGCGTAGTCTGAAGAGTTCTTCTGGCACCGCGTGGCACCCTCCTCGGGCTCGAGGCTGATGCTCGGAAGAAATGCCATCGGAGGGAGGAAAGAACGAAAGAGGAGAGAACACACAGGGCTCCGGAGAAAAAAAAAGAAAACACAGAGGAAAAGAGGTCGCGACGCCGCGCGCCGCGCCGCGCCGCACCGGTCGAAATCAGTCGGATTAAAGTTCGTAATCGCGCTAACGAAGTCTCCGTTCCATCCGGTCGAGAAATTTCTCGAGAACCAGGAGAATCGAAACCGAAACGAAATGCTTCTCTCAGAAACCTGACCAATTTCTGGCTATTCCCGAAATCTCGCGGGCGCAAGCAGTTCTCACTTGAATTGGGAAAAGATTTCGGTAGCTTAGAGGCTGTTTCGTGAGTTTGGGAAAAATAGTGCAAGCACTCGAAAAAGCAAGGGGGTGCTTTAAATAATTGTTGCGCTCTCTTTGTGCGTTGGAAACGTTAGAAGACCGTTCCCTGCATCGTTTAGCCCTTAACTATTATACTGGTTCCTGTACGAATAAAATTCTTCGAACGGTAACTGTACCACAGAAAATATTTCTTATCTCTATTCGTGTTTCCGTGCACAAGGAGGGGTAAATTACTTATTGACCGGGTCACGGCAGATTGTTCGCTTGTTGCAGTTTTCATTGAACGAGCCGCAAGAATGGGGGTTCGGGAAATTCGCGAAATATTGCCGCGTATTGTCGGCGCCAGGTCCCAGAAAGTATCGGGCCACTCGTATTGGGTGGCTGTTGGATAAATGTTCAATCAGGCTTCGAGCAATTTCGAAGGCGAGCGATTTCTCTGTTCGGGCTGTGCCCCCGGAAAAATATTTCCACGTTCTCCGGGTCGAAGGGAATTTTAGGGAACACAGTCACGACGAGAGATTTCTTTTCCTTGAGTCGGGTCACGAGCCAGCTAGGGGCGCAAACTTTCGCAAAGAGCGTGACTCCGAGGCACGCTCGATCCGTCACGAGGATCGGCGAGAAACGAACCCGTTCGTCATCGTGACTCCGTGCAAAACTGGTTGCTCGACCACAAAAACGAGTGAGAGAGAGATAAAACGAGGACAGGCTTGCGTGGCCCCGCAGGGCTTCTTGCTCTGCCCCCTCTCCCCAAAATCAATTAAAAGCTCGCGTGGAATTTATGCGGGGAAAAATTAACAAGTCAGATGTGTCCTACGGCCCGGAGAGCCCACCGATATTAAATTAACGGAAATAATGAAATGATAACGGAGATTCGGGACCACGACCCCGTACCGACCCCTCCAAAGCGCCGTAATCCCTCAAAAAGTCGAGCAGAAACACCGGTGAACCGGGGCCAGCCCTCCCCCTTCTCTCTCTCTCTTTCTTTCTCTCTTTACGCGATCGATCGTAATTATGCGCATACCCTGCGACTCATAAATCGCACCCAAACTCCAGAATTATGCTCCCCGGTTGACGAATCTCCTAAAAAAAGTCTGGTTGTTTGATCCAACGAGAGAGACGATGAAGTGATTTTTTAGTATAATTTTATTAAATTCCAATTGTTTTTGTTCAATTGTTAAAAACCCTTTGATATTTGAGAGGACGTGGACGATAGAATTATCTTGATTTGTTTAAAAGATACGTGTTTCTGGCTACCGAGGCGGATTTTTCTTGGCACGGTGCGCCGTTGTAGATTTTGATGCGCGACGATGGAAATTTATTCCCTTTCGTACTTTCTCCTTATCCTCGCCCTCGTTCGTCGCGACTAGCGGCGTCGGGGGACGCCTCCACCCCTTGGAGCGTGTAACCAGACTCCAGACAAAGAGTAACGTGTTTTTCAGGGTCTCCTCGCGCTCCTCTCGCGGATTCGCGACGATTTTTGAGATCGTGACAGAAGCCGTGGGTGTTGACGAGATTTTATATCTCTGTGATCGACGGTGAATTGAATTCTATTTCACGGGAAACTTCTGTGGACAACTATCTGATTCGAAATTCTATTCAATTCCGAAATTTCGAACTTGAAAGTCCGGTCTAGTATTTAATTCTCTCGCGACACGCACACAGTGGATCAAGAATATCCGACGATGAAGTATGATACGATTTGACAATTTCTGTGCGGAGCACGGGTTTGAACGGTAAGTTAAAAGCTGACGTTGCACTGGTACTGCAACGCCGGGAACTACCTACGTCTACAGCCTACCGTAAACGTTGTACAAGCACAATACAGATAAGTTTGCCTCCTGTTTGCTTCCTCTTCTGTAATAACGTCTATTCGGAACTTTGTCTTCGGATAACTTAAGCTCCAAGGAACACAGCCGTCGAAGGCTTAATCCGGCGTCTTCATCAGCAAGACCAACAACACCGCCAAAAATTATGACTCCTTCCAACGACCGGTGTAATTTCAATGTGATCGGAAAAATTATCTGTAGCGACTGCGGGAAACGCGTGTTGCACATTTCATGCAGAACCCATCTTCAACTTATTCAAAAAGTTTGTACGCAATAAATAAAAAATCGGATACAAGTTCGATCAGAACCGGATTCTCAAAAATTGGGGTGGCCTGAACCGGGCCAGCAGCGCGAAAGCTAATTTTTAATCAACAAGTAAAACACCGGACGCGTTATGAAACGCTCGCGAAAGTTGCGCGGAACCGGACGCAGAAGTTATCGACGGCGATAATTAAAAGTAAAACCGGCAGCGGTGATGGTGGTAGTGGTAGTGGTAGTGGTAGTGGTAGCGATAGTGGTGGTGGGGGGTAGGAGCAATTAGCGCAGCGTTATTGGCAGGGTAAACTTAATCGTGGCCGGCGAAGGTACACGAAGAATAAGGCGGCGGATGCTGATACCGGCTTCGCCGGTCACAGTAATTAATCAGTGCCATATGGTAAGCCTGAGCGTCGACGGGTCCGCGGCCAACAGCAATTAATAACCCCACCATTATCAGTTATGCGTAACGATTACCGAGACTACTCTATAACGAGCCGCGCTTAGAATGTAAACTTCAGGAACGACTTCCGTTATTAATGGCCGCGATATCTCGCCCCCGCCGGCGGCGCAGTGAGACCCACGGTGGAACTTGTCGTCAACTTCTTTCCTCCGCTACACCGAGAATTCAATTACGACGTTATAATTTCTAGAGAGAAAGAGAGAGAGAGGGAAAATCGGTCCCCGGCAAAGTTGTGCACCGGCTCGAACGGACCCTGAAAAATGAATGCCGAACCGTGTCGCTTGAAAAGAAATTAATTTGTTCAAAGTTTCCGTTTCCGTCGCGAAAGCACCCGGCCAGGAATTACTGCACCGAGAGGAACGTCGGAAACCCTGGCGAAATTCGCTCGCTTGATTCACGAGGAAATGGGGAATATAAAAGGAGTTGGTATGTCGTGGATACCTAACGTCCTATTCGAGCTTTGGATGCGTGTTTGTCGAATAATAAAATTTTGTCCATTTTCCAAAATTCCAAGGCTGCACTCGCGACTTTCTGTCGTCAAAATGTGCCTTATCGAAACTAAATATTTTTCAGCTCGCTCCAGAAGATTCGTTCTAACAAAAACCAACAATTCCAAAATTTCCGCAAGTTCCAGCTTCGCGATCTTCCAAAGGAACGGGAATCCCTCCATCGTCGCAGCCTGAGGAGCGCGGGGCTCGGTAAAAGGACCTTCCGATGTTACTCGAGAGAAAAAAATCAACATCGTGGGTGGCTAGGGGGTCGCGTTATCGTTTCCATCGCGCATGAACGAGCCCGGGCTGGAAGTTGCGAACTCGTCGCGAGTTTCGCAAAGTTCCGTGTACGTGTCCGCGCGCTTCGACGTACACGTTTCGGAATTGTCGCGAAAGATTGGAGTTAAAGTTAAGAGCCGACCAGGCCCGAAAAAAATGAAGGAATCGCGAGGCGAAATGAAGAAAAACGCACAGAGAGAAGAGAGAAAGAAAGACAGGGAGAGAGTGAAATAGGATTCAATTAGGCTGATTAGATGAGTCAGCCCCACTCTTCTTCCACCGCTATCTTGAAATATTTTAGTTCAGGAAATATCTTGGTTTTGGAATTAAAACGGAGTGGAAATGGTTAAAGATGGCGCTGCTTTCGCTTGCTTAGTCCAGGAGTGTAAATTTAACCGTGCGCTACTGTAATCACGGGTAGTTTCGCGCCGTCCGCGTTCTGGTAATTACTGTCAAAAATTCAAGCGCGGCTCGGCCACGCGAGGAATTACCCCGGTCGCATAAAATATCGCTGCCTTCCGCTACGAAAGGTAATTAGTGGCACGTGCTCGCGGTCGTGAGACGCGCAACTAGAAACAATTAGTAACGAATCGCCCTTGGGGGGCCGCCGGCAGCTGCGATGAATATTTAGTCGCCGCGGGACGGAAAAATCGCCTAAAACACATGGAAGTAATATCGGTGGGCGCAATCTGGCCTCTTCCTGCTACACCTTCCTGAAGCGGTTTAAATAAAACGGGCTCAAAATCGAGTTAGCCAACCACCGACCCGCGCCGCAGTCCGTAATATTCTCCGGTCTGTCTGCGGAGCTACCGAAAAAAAAAAAAGGAAATTCAAATTGTTGTTACGTAGCTGTAAGTTTAATCCTGAATTAATTGTCCGAATTAATTGCCCGAATTAATTGATTGAATTAATGGGCGGCCGCGGATTGAGCTCCCGGATCCTCTCAACACTTTATATTGAATTCATACGTTGGCATATAATTTACCACTATTGAAATTATATTTTAGAACGCCGTTTTCGAGGACCGGCTAGTTATTGTGAATTTTCAGAGGCGATCTGTATCGACGATGCTCTACACACGCGCTTTTGAGCTTTAGATCCCATTCTTGTGTAACGAAATGATTTCATATAGCTTTGTATATTTCTTTCTTGTGAATTCACACAATCTAATGAATATTGTAACCATTGCATAATGTAAAGCTTGTCGTCGATGTATCCGTTGATTGCGTGCCGTTGTGTGCTTCGGCTTTGTACGAGTGCTCGTGATTCTATCTCGTTAATATTTATTATTACATTTTATTCGATTAAGTGTAATATCTGTATTTATCAAGTGTGCCGATTCTGTCGGGTTATGGCCGCAGGATATTACTCGTAATTAAATGATTAAATACGTGAAAGAGAAAAGGAATCGTGCGATGAAAAATGGCATTGTTTAAAGAATTAAAAATTATCTAACGTAATGCTGGAAGAAACCAAAGTAAAAATCTATTTGTACAAATAAAAATAGGAGCTTTGGTTTAAATTGACGAGGGAAGGGTTCAGTGGAGAACATGTTTCGAAACAAGCGCCAGAAGCGGAATCGATTCTGGCGACTCGAATAAAGCGGCGACGTCGAACGGCAGGGAATCAGTCATCGGATTGTCGGGCACGTTTGAGTGAATTACGCCACCGGGTACATGGTGGATAGGCGGCAACGAAAGGTAGGAAAGCAGCCCGCGAAATGGCACGTAACGCGGTTCGACGCGTTGGCCGTTTCGCGTGGCCGAAGGTCGATAAATCTGACGTCGATTGAAATATTGCCTCCTTCGATATCCCTAGCAGCACTGATTTTAACTCACACACACACACACACACGCATCACCCTTTTCTCTCTCTCTCTCATTTTCCTTCCCGTCGCCGATTCCCATGTACTTAAATCTTTCTCCATCCCTTCTTTCACTCTGAACCCCTAACACTCTTTCTCTTTTTTACACTCTCTTTCGCCGGTATCCAAGCCAGCGAGGACGTACGCAACACGAGAGAGAGAGAGAGAGAGAGAGAAAACCGGAGCAAAATAAATTCCGTGGTGGAAAGTAACGACCGCGATATGAAGCTCGGTGAATTTCATTCGTTCTTTACCCCTGAACCACCCCCGCAACCCGGGACTCTTACCCTGCACACGCAGCTCGACGAAATGTCGATACAGCGCCACCTGGATACAGCCTCCGACCGGATCTCGAGGCCTTGACCTTCGACGCCTCGCTGTTCGCAATCTTGAAAACCCCTCGCGAATTTCACATCCCCAAAATAGTGCACATTCTCAGAGAAAAATATTTCTTGCGAGCTCATTGTTGTAGAGGAATGTTTGACCAATCGCGCACGCGCGATACAGGGTACTCAAACTCCAAATATCAACTATTTAATTAGGGAGTGTAATTTTTTTGATAATTGTGTACAGTGCTACCGTAATAAGAAAACCGTGGATTTCTATGCAAAATAGAAACTTTCCAATTGTCGGGAACAGGATGCTAGGTTGGTGCAAAAATAATGGTAACTGATTTCTTTAATAAGATTCCAGGGATCGTGAAAGACACCCCAACCGTGTACTCGAGGGTGAAATTTGCGACCGAGTCTATTTACAGCCAAAATGAATCTCATCGTTCATTTCAAACACGTTCATTTCTAACAAAAACTAAAAGAATATTCTAAACTCAATTAGGGTGATTCTTCGAGGGAGGAGAATCCTGAAGAAGGATCCCTCTCTTCGACTTCGGAGGGGTAACAAATTCGATTCACGTGGTCGTTCAAAGAGAAAAACGAAACGAGCCTCTCCCAAAGTCGCGTCGCGTGAAAAACTGTGAATTTCTATGGTGGTGAGTCATGGAGTAGAAGAAATATGTACGTGTACATTACCATTCATAATTCATTAATGGTGAGTGCATTAATTGGATCTGGTTTATTAATGTAGCCTATTAACGCTGCAACAATAATGCATTGTCAATGCCACAATGATAATAGCTTATTAATGCTGCGACAATAATGGCTAATCAATGATGCAATAATTTGTATTTTCGTGGATATGATGACAGAATACAGGAAATCGGAGCAACACTTTTCAATACCTTATCTGCTCTTGTATTTCAAGCAAATGACTTCCAAAATTCCTTTTAAAAATTCTCTGGCCATTTAAGCTAATTAGAGAATCGGACTGGTGACGAAGAGAGAATTAAAAAGGGAATTCTTTATTAGATAATATCTGGTGGTTAAAGTCAACGATGACGAACGAATTTAACTTGAAATCTTTGTCGCGAGTCGGACCGGACGTTATGGGGGTTGGGGGATGAAGTGACCGCCATGGGCCACCATTCCCCTAACAGTCCGACTACTTTCGGAGGGTGTATGGGACAGCAACACACGAGGCGTATAGATACGTCCGAATATGTGGATTGGGTTGTTGCGCGTTCGGGGGTAGCTCGAGGCGTCGTAGCTCGCCAAGAGACGATGTAGAGGTAAAAGGGCCGCTAGAGGAGACGCGGCCCAAGAAGAAGAGGCTGAGAATTAGAGGGGGACGGCCAAGGGGACGTTAAGGGGGTCTGGGGAACGCGCGAGGCTTCGGATCGGCAGTTCGAGGGTGGCTGTGCTTCGGCAACTTGCCGGGGCTCGGCGAGGCATTGAAATTGCAAATGCGCATTATGGATATTTCCCTATAGAGGGTCGCATACCACTCTCTCTCTCTCTCTCTCTCTCTCTCTCTCTCTCTCTCACCCCTCTCTCCTCTTCGTTTCATCCAGAGGCTTCCTGCCACCCCTAGAAGAGCCTCAGCATCTTCCACCACGGCGTTCCTTCCAGCTTCGCCAGCTCGCGGACGCGTTACTCCGCTCTTTATCCAACCCCTACACCCCTGGACGCTTTCTTTCCACCCCACCCAGCCCTTTTATCTTTCACGGTGCAGCCACCCCCGCGCCAGGATACAAATACTCGGAGCGATGTACCCGCGGCACCCTTTGCGAGACGCTCTCAGCCCCGAACCAGAAAGAAATATGCTAGAAATCAGAGGGGTGCGGGCAGACATCGGGAGTTTGGGAGTGAAAATTAGTTTGGTGTCTCTTTGAAATGAATTCATCGAGGTGGCCGATTTTTGATGTGTCGGCCACTATTTCGGAAGGCTGAGCGTCATCTTAACACTCGACACTTTGACATCTACAAATAAATTTTTACTGCAATCCGTTAATCTTATTATAATTTTGCGAGAATTCTGACAAGAATAAACCGCAACGGGTGCGGGAAAATCGACTCGAGGCTTGATGTCTCGCGGATCGATTCGAGCCGGGCCGGCTCGATTTTACATCTGTTTACACGGTGTATCGCGCGGCGGGTCGGCTCGTGCGCCATAAAAGTTTGCCGAGTAGATAAAATGTCGAACAACGGTCACGAACGCCAACAGGACGCGTCGCGACGTAGGAACCGGTGCGGCGCGGCGGGAAAAAAATGCGGCACGATTTACAGGGCGTGCGGAGAGGGTGTTGCGAAAACGGTTTCCCGTCGCAAAAGTGCGCCGTCACGCTCGTGCACTCGGCCGCGACATGTATTTATTTTGCAAACACCGTCGGGACGATGCGACGCGACGCGACGCGGCGAGCCACTCGTGTGAAAGTAACGCCCACGGTTTATTTCGCGTTCGTATATGTATATCTCTCCATATCGGACAGACGACGACGACGACGACGACGAATTCCCTATATTTTCACGCTTATTGGCCTTCCCGTTAATTAACCGGGCTTTTCGTTGCTTTTTTCACCCCCTCCGGCACACCGGGTAATTACCGGGACAAAATTGGCGACGTCGAAAAGCGGGCGGGTCGCGGTAAAGCGTCGCCGGACTTCAAATTAATATTTCAGCGGCAAGCGACGCGGTCTAATTTCGCTAGAACCGGTCATTGTCGTGATGGAAAAAACATCGGGGATGAAATCCAAAAAAAAGAGCAGCTTCCTTTGACCGAGGAATTAATTGTGTCGCGTGCTACGGTCACGCTCTCGACGCGCGACGACCCAAGTGTATTTAGCATTTTTTAATCGATAATCCGCGGAAGGTGAACTGTCCGATAATAAATTTAGGGGAAGCATATCGATTCATTCGGACAGAGATGATCGGATAGCATCGATTCATCCGAAACAAATTCGATTTGATCCGAGACAACGTTCGTCGGACATTTTTCGCTCCTCTTGACCAACGTAATCCTTAAGAGAGGGTTCCCTTAACAGTGAACTGTTCTATTTGCAGACTGAGCTTTTGTTCGTAAAAAAAATTCGTCGAACGGGAAGTTTGTTCGGCAAATTAACACACAGCGTGCGCAACGGCGTACGCGTGTGACCCATTTCGTACTCGGTTAATTGCGAGCTCGATTATAATTACGAAAAAAAAAGTAGCGGAGTTACATGCGCGACCGAATGGAATTGATAAAACGAAGAAGCCCAGTGGTGTGTTTATAATTATCGAAAAGCGTGACCCGAATCGCATAACTGAGGGTGTGCTGAGAGAGCGAGAGCGAGAGCGGGAGGGTGGGAGGGAGGGAGAGAGAGAGCTCGAAGACGAGAGCTGAGAGTTGCTGGAACTCGAGGCTTCTAATCGAACTCGATTGTTCCCCTCGAGGTTTATCAGCCCTGCAGAAATTCGAGAAAGAGCGAGGGAGAGGGGGCGTTGGAGGATGTAATCAGGCAGGCGTAACAGCGCCGATCGGTTCGTTAGGCTCGGTTTAATTTTAAAACGACGGGCCTCGCCGGGGACATTTTTTCACGAGCCAGTGGACGAACGCGTCGAACCGGTTCCAGCAAACAGGGCTCGGTTTGTTTCAACCATCTTGAGCGGAATTCTCAAATTTTTCTCGTCCGCTTTCGTTCTAAAAATTCATTTCACCCTTTCATAGTCTTTTTACGTTGAAAACAACACAACGATATCCTTAGATTTGTAGTAATTTTTTCATAAATACGTAAAAATCCGCAGTCTAGCAATCATTTTCGGAAAACCTTTACACACGACATGCGAGCACATTCACAACATTCACGCGAAACAATCGCGCAGAAATCTCGAGTCGATTGGTTAGCTACTCGCAAAGCTCCGCGAAGCTTCGATTGACAAGTTCGTGAAAGAAAAAGTAACTTTTTCTTTTTCTATGGGGGGAGGAGGGTGGGCTGGTCCCCGAAGAGTTTCCGAAGTTTCCCATGCCACGCGTGCCCCATAACTTTCTTCTGTCCCCGCGGAAGGGTTAAATAAGAGATCGCCAAGCAATGGGCGAGTCGAGGTAGATCTCGCGTCTGTTCCTTAATCCGTCAAAGCGCGGCTAAACCGCCAGCAAACGAAACCGGGGCTCATAAAACAAGGTTAATTCGATTGCGACGTGGTAGCGAGGGGGGCTGAAAATCGATTCTCGAGCGTCACTCGTAACTCGTAACTCGTCAGGGATTCCGGAGACCTGCGAAGGTCGAAGGGAGCCAAAGGGACGAAGGGAGGAATAGGTAAGTGAATCCGCTACATCGGTTCGACCGGGTTCCGATTGCTTTCGGCTATTCTCTCTTCCTTTCCCAATCCACCGCCGTCTACCCCCATAAGCAGCAGTGCTCGGAATAAAGAACAGAAACATTTTCAGAAATGATTTCCTAAATTCTATTACACTGGCAAATTTATTAGGTTGTAACACATACACTGCGGACTTGCTTTGATAGTGGTCTGATAGCACACTAGTTCGGTCACAATACCGACGACTGCATCGGCGAGAAATTCGACAACGTTAACAACCGGATAAAAAAATCTGCGGCCCTCTCGCAAAAGAAAAAATGATTTTGCGCAACACAGTTGTTCATTAAAAGACGGCCATGGTTTTAATATCCGCTTTGTGAAACGCTGCCAAAAATAATTTGTAAAAATTGCAACAAAGAATCAACATCGATTTCCCGAATATCCACGTCACGTGTACACAATAAAAGGTTAAACAACAACAACCGAAACCAAATTAATTCGACGTTTCTCCTTCGCTGTAGCAGAAGGGGAACGTGACACCGGCAGCGAGCATGTTAATTAATCGTTAATACAATATCCATTGTTCGGATATTTTTTTCGGAAATTTTCGAGAACCGTTCTCTGCCGCGACGTGTACATATTGATACGGTGTTCGACTTTTTTTCACCCCCACTGATCGCAAAAGCGGGACACAAATATTTATCCCGGGTCCTCCGTTGCTCCGTGCTTTCATACAAATTGCACCGCCTAAATTGTGCGTTGCCATCGGACCCGTTACTTTCCCGAGACCGAATTTAATTAACCAAATAAATTACATTTCGAACGGTTCTGGTCCGAACAAAAGCAAGCGGCCACGCCGAACGCGAAAAATATGAACGCGATGCGAAAATCCGAACGCCTCGATCAAACCAATAATTCTCTACATTGTTGGGAAAATTATAAAACGCGGCAAAAATGACCCCTAGCATTCTCGAATAAATTTGCGCTCGTAAAATAATCGAAGGATATTTAATACGTTCGATGATGCTGTCGTTCGCTGAATATCGGAAAAATCGCCAAATACCTGGATAAAATTCTGCACAGTTTTAAATGGCTGCATTTATAATTCTTCGAATTTAGCTTGAAATCAAAAAGCATGTTCTGGACATGAACGAACACGCTAGGACCGTTGAATAATTTTGAAGGTCAAGAAAATTCATTCGTACGTAACTGTTCGCGAGGAACAAAGCGAGTTTGAATTTACTCGTTGAACGGTGAACGAGTTCGCGTTTAATTGTAAAAAGAATTAGAAGAATTGTGATTACGTAACGTACACGTGTATCGAACGTTGACTTTAATAGAAATCACTTTCTCATTTTTACGATCACTCTTAATTTATTCTCCTACGAGAGGCGTCAGAATTTAACCAAAAACGCTAGTACTTTTAATAAACGGTTATCGAATTAACGCAGAATTGATAACGAGTTGATCTACCCGATCGCTATCGAAAGTGGAAACGAAGAGAGTAAAAAGACAGGTGATTTCCTGTTTTAGAGTACAGATCCTTCTAGAAGGATCTAGAAGCACCGATCGACCAACGATTAGGTCGATTAACGGATGCCTGTGCAACGGGCGCAGGCGTTCCGATTGGCCGTCGAATCGTAACAACAGCGCTTTGCTCTCCTGTGATATGCGCGCGGCGGCAAGTGTCGTACTTAGTTTAGCGCGCGCATCTTGAACGGTAACCCAACGACTTCTAAGGTCACACAAAGTCAGAAATAAGAGAAACATGTGACCTCGTGACCTCTGACGACTCGTACTCTCATGGAAGAA
Source organism: Lasioglossum figueresi (assembly GCA_028455805.1). Lineage (NCBI taxonomy): Eukaryota > Metazoa > Arthropoda > Insecta > Hymenoptera > Halictidae > Lasioglossum > Lasioglossum figueresi. Next base: position 6,603,217 of record CM052200.1, read on the forward strand.
ATCGCCGCAATTTTATCACCGGTTGAACAGTGTTTCGTTCGAGCATAGCATCGCCGAGAACCGCGAGGAACAGGCTCGGAGATGTCAGCCTCGGCTCGCTTTCCTCCCCCGGCCCGGTGTTTTCGTATTCCGAGGGTGTTTGAAATATTGAAAAATCAAGAAGGAATAGCGGAAAAATCGAGGGAACGCTCGCGAGGCCCCGCCGGTTATGGGATCAAGCGAATTTCCGAGGAAACTCGCGCGCCGCTGACGCAAACACGCGTCAAAAAGGATGATATGCGCGAGGGTTGGGGGTGGAACACGTCGGGGAGTCTAAGGTTCTTCTCTGGTGGAGGTGTTTGGTGGATTGCAGGTAGAGAAACGAGCAGACGAGACACGCCGGAATGCTGGGAAAAGGACGAATCGAGGAACACGGGATTTGTTGCAGGCGAGTTTACAGAGTTACAGCTACGGAAACCGCATCCGGGGGGAAAAAATGTTTTCGACTAACCACCTGTGCTCGAGTATTTTTGGCCAACTGGGGACCAGAGTTGTAAAAAGCTGCGCGAAATTCACTCTTGAATTAAACACGATCTAATCATCGAAAAAAATAAACAGTTGGATTTTTATTTCGCAGTCGAAGTATAAAGCTTAATAAGAACATTTTCAGATCGATTCCCTCTAATTTGTAGAATATTCACTTACCGTGACGTCAAGGGAATAATATTTCAGCGTGGCACGGTTCTTAAGGGTTGAGCGCACGTAGCAGGGCTATTTTTAAGAGAAACCCGGGCCGCGGAACTGGTGGTTTCAATTTCATTCGTGCGAGTTTATCAAACCGCTCGATCCTCTATCCAGTGTCAGCCTACAACGCCGAGTCACCGAAAAATGTCCGCGTATCGCGCGCAGGGGATCTCATTCGTGAAATTATCTACGGATATTTGAATACGCAGCCGGCTGGTTAGGGGCGAATATCGCGCTCGCAACTCATGTTGATTAACTTCCTCTTCCTTCTCCTCTTTTCCACCCTCTTTTCCACCCTCTTTCCCGCTTCTGTCTTACCGAAAGGCTTCCTGAAATGATTTCGTACGCGAATAGTGTGTTACGTTATACTGTACATTCGTTAACGCACATTTGTTAATAGACATTTTATGTCCAGAAATAATATAGATCTCTGAAGAAGGTATAGCAATGATTCGACGTGGGAGCGGTATCGTTTGAAAAACAAAATTGCCCAGGGGCCTAGCAATGCAACGAGTCGCGCGCGGCCCTCCGAAGCAACTTCCTCCGTTCTTCGCCAGTAAACTTGGGACAGAAGCATCGGAATTATCGGAATAGTTTGCACATATTTTCCGGCGGTACTGTTATCGGAGACTCGTAAGTAAGCAAATCCCTCCGCGTGGCCGGATAACTAAATACGCCCGGAGAACTTCCGAGATAAACGTCCGGAAAAGTTACATCCCGTATCGCCTAACTCGAACACGCTACGTTCGCCCGGTATATCGGAAGAAGAAAGGATTAAATCGGGTCTGTACAGCGACGAGCCACGTAAAGATACGACAACGTTCCGAGTGGATGTTGAACTTTCCACAAGGTACATTCACGAATTTGTACTCTCTAATTGGACACAGTTATATCGATTGTGGAGCAAAATGTGTGCGCACATAGGGCACTCGAGTCTGCAGTGCGATGCTCTGAAACTGTTCAAAACATATATGTGACCTTCCTTGACCTTGAATGACTTTAAACGACCTCGAGTGACCCCGAACGACCTAGGACATCGTTGATATCCGGATCTTGATGCATTTTTGTAATAACAAACATTTACTGATTGATAAATTGAGTTTATTTCTCATCCTGATTTTTATACAATTTTGAAACAGTATCAAGCAACGTGCCAGAAAAAAAGGAAAAACTTTTCCGAGTGCAATTTTGCTAAAAAATAGACTCGCAGCGGGGTTCCCGCAGCCGAGTCTTCAATTATAAATCGTTAGTCTGCGCGGTCTAGCTGTTCCGGTGTTAACGATAACAATTTAACGAGCGTAACGCTGGCACAGCGGGGCGGTCCGAAAATTGAATATCCAAAAGTAATCTTGGCGGAAGAATTAAGTCGGTGCAAGTGACAAGGGCACTTTCCGTGTAACACGAGCCTCGTTGAGGAACGTTTTAATAAGGCACGTAGCGGCGGACGAGTCGTTGAAAGGGGAGGAAGTGCAGGACCGTGAGCAAAGGGGTGAATGAAAAAGCAAGGAAATCTGGCAAAGGGGAGCGAAAGAGACCAAACCAGAAAGAGAGAGAAAGAGAGAAAGAGAGAGAGAGAAGGAGAGAGAGGAGTAGAAGGAGGATTGCACACGGCCGCGCGTTACACAGAACCTCCAAAGAATCGCGAGTGCATCTCGTTCCGAGAGGGTAAATACTTGCGAGACGAGACGCGTCGCCGAGGGAGAGAAAAGTCGAAGAGAGGCTGTCGATCAACTGCGCGGAACGATTCAATAATTTCGCGATTGTCTGCGAAATTTTCCACAGCCGATATTTCGATACGTGGAATTCGTTTCCGCGGACGTGTCGCGACGGAACGCGACGGAAACATTTGAAATTGTCGGGCTCGTGTTTGCGCCCCCGCCGGAATATTGACGAAATACGCGCTGCTCGAGAAAAAGTGATAACGCTCGCGAATGCTACGGGCGCGGCACAGCTTGCATTAGAACGCTACGGGCCTGAACGAATTCGACAGCGATAAACAATTAAAATACATCTTTTATTCTGTGGCTCCTGCAATTTGGTCGCTCACCGGAGTTTTCATCGATAGCCTCGCGGAAATGCAAATTTGCCTAAGAATCTGTAGTCTCAAAGTTATTGACGCAGATCTTTACGATTTATTTTTGTAAACTGTGTTCATCGAAGATCCGTTGGGTCGTTAAAAATTTTCTTGGCACAGCTTCCGTAATTATCGCAACTTTACAGGTTCGTTAACAAGAGGGGAGGAGCAGTGCGCAAAACGCACAGAAGAAAGTCGTGTGCCGGAAAGACTGCGCGATGTCAAACAAATAATTTATTAGCTGACTGCAAATCTCCATGTTGAATAAAAATTGACATAGCGGCCTAAAGCTCAGTCCACAACTGATAACAGTTGGAGCGGTGGTTCTTGGCAGATTTTCATGATTCGAAAAAGTGAATTAGAGAGCTTAAGTCCGTCGGGATGGTCACGGTAATTGATAATCGAGCGGCGGCGACGGCGACGACGGCGGCAGCGGCTGCAGGCGCGACTAATTGGCTGATCGCATTGTCATTTAAATATGGAGATTGCAGCGCGACTCGCGCATTAATCCGGGAATTACAGTCGATGGACTAATTGGCGAAAAGAGTGCGCTACGCCTCCTCGCAACACTCGCGCTCTTCCTCCCCCTCCTCCCTACCGGGGGTTTTGTAAACAGAAGGAGGATCGATCGAGATCGGATCGATGTGCGTACGCGACACAGCGAAACCGAGGAAAATTTGTCGGGCGATTTCGGTTCGGTCCGGTGTCCGCTCGGACTTAATATTTTCGCAGCGATTTACTCACGTCCGATGGCTGCATAATGGCAATGCACGCGCGCGCACCGGACGTTTCCCATTTACATAGATCGTTCTGATGTATTAACCGAGAGATCACTGTCACAGCTCGCGTCCGGATAACCGGCGCGGCGGCTCGCTTCCGCGCGTCGCGCATGCGAATGCGGTGTATGCTACATCTTCCTTGACGCTATTCCCCCGATTGCAAACTGTTTTCGATTTGCCGATAATCGTTCGCTTATCGCTGCTAATCGATAATCGAGTTTCTTCGGTGCTTGCTGAAAACTCTGGGTAAGCACAAACAATAATCACCTTCGAGAGAAATGCTATTGCATCACTGCACTTTTATTTTATCATTGTTACGATATTAGTATCCGGGTTCAATAAACCGCATAAATAAATTGCTTGGGCCACGAGTTCCTAATTTGGTAAAGATGCATATCAGGAAGAGCATTGTCGTTACGCGTGTCAGCTATTTTGGCGATGTTACATTTGCATGAACAGGTCGAGTCGCTTAATTTAATGAACGACAGAACTGTCTCGTTCAACTGTCTGAAATGTCCCAGCAATGAAAACTATGTTAGGTTAGTGTAGTCGAGCATGATATTCTTAGATAGTCCGATTTCGAAACTCTTAGTTTGTTGGGATTTTATTAATACTAAATAAACCTAATTATAGTATGGAACTTCTGGGCACCTAATACACAGTGTTTATAGAACGAACATTAAAAGAACAGATAAAAAAACTAAGGTAAGTATATATGTAGATGGTACGAGCCGAATTTTTGCGATTGGTATTTTCTATTGGGTAACGGTATTCTATTCTGTGGTGCTCCATGGGTGTGCAGCCCGAAACGGAGCTAAATGGGACAAGCAAGCGGCGCAGCCAATGACCCTTTCACGAACCGACGGTGCCGCTATCAGGGTGCACGCATCCGTGTGCAGTGTGCAGTTCGCGAACCTGTATGCACCGACGTCGCGCCGGTCGCGAATCGACGTTATCGCATCCGGTAGTTCGTATCGCACTGCCTCGGCCACCCGACGATCGACCGTAAAAATTTCAACTCTATAGGGAACGGGAGTCTCGTTCCCCTTTCGTCGATCACGATCGCGAAACGCTCGATCAAAATCTGACAATGTTTCTGAGAAGAAAATTCCACCCTGCGATTTTAGTCTAGCCATCTAATCGGTACGTCATAGATCTGCAAAATAAATGAATGTTTAAGATGTTGTTTATTCGACAAGATCAATTCTGTCGCGTTTTGCGTTCACTGATATCAACATTGGACTCGGTCGTGGGTCTTGTCGTCCTTGCGGCGGGGTTGGCAAACTTTTCAATTGGCAAGCGACGCGCAACGGTCGGAACGCACGGAACGGGGATAACAAAGCGGGCAGATGTACATTTGAGGGGTGTCGGGTTCCCAGGGGAGCGGGACGAATCGTTTTTTCAGGGTCCGCCACCTGTCCGAGGGCGTCAACGGAGCCGAAGAAAGGAGCGGCTGCCTCGGGGCGAAGAAAAACTGGGAAAGAGGGCAATTCGTTCTCATTACCCGTCCTCCCACTCGGCAACTTCGATGCCGGCCGTAACGCACAAATTTACATCATCCTACCGCAGCGGTATCCTTCATCTTGTCCTGCTGCCAGCCAGCAAGAGGAAAAGGAGGAGAGCGAGAGGGACGAGGGGGAGAGGAAGGGGAAGCAGAAGGGGAAGCAGAAGGAGGAGGAGGAATGGGCAATTTCTTTTCATTAGGAGGTGCCAGCCAGTTCGACGCAGCCCCAGCGATCCACCTGCTAACGAGTCATGATATCCCTGGCAGCTAGTTAACCGGCCTGAAATTTGTTTCGGTAGACTCCCCGGTGAAATTAGTCGTCGAAGAAGCTGCCGCCCTTTGTGAATTTTCAATACCGAACTGCAGAACTCGAGCTCGACTCGGCTCGACCCGACCCGGCCCGGCTTGCCGCCGCTGCTTTTACCAGGCGATCCATCAACGTTTCTTTCAAAGCCGGCGCTGTCTGAAGGGCGAGCATTAAGCGCGAGCATTCGGATGGGGTTAAATGTTTCTCCTGAGCAGCGGCCGTATAAAGCCGACCCGGCACCGACGAATCTCCGGCCACCGGACGCGAAAATCAATGCAACCAACGCTCCGGTCTCTGCGAATCACATATATTCGGTTTTTCAAGATTAAACTTTTCTCTTCACAATGACACCAAAAGATCGGACGTACGATCTTTTGTTGCCGTTTTATCGCAGTTTAAGCGCGAGGTTCGCCTTGAAAACAATGAGAAAGAGAACTCAGCGTCGCTAAAATATGCAATTATTATACGAAATAAGCGATGAATATTTACGGGAAGGTACAGAATATTCTGGTAGTAAAATCGCTAAGCCGATCGCGGCTCGTTAGACCGGTGGTTGACGATCGCAGGAGCATCGATCAGCGGGGATCGGCGCGCGGCGTCGCGGGTGAAAAGGTCGGCCGGCAGATTAGGTTGGGCTCGGTGATAAGTGATCGCGGTTCCCGGCCTGAAACTCTAATTAATACCTCGACGCTTCGTTTGAGCCGGTGACTTACGGGCCTGTCGGCCCTGGCGCGGAATTACGCTCAAACTGCCGGCGCAGCGGCGTTGTCCTTCGGGGGCGGCTCGGCCATTTGTTATCGAAGGTTGGCGGGCTGCGGGGTAGGAGGGAGCGGGGGTGAAAGGGTGAATGCAGGGTCGGTGGCTGGTAGACCGAACCTGGCAAGTCGGATTGTCGCCTTCGACGCGCTGCATCGCGATTCAATCCGCGCGTCGCTCAATGGCCCGGCTTCACGCTCCGCTTAACGAACCTCGTCGAGTCTAGCGTCGCGGCGCCTACACGAGCCCACACCCAGCGGCGATAAAGGGCCGCTCATCGATCCGGGGATCGACTTCGGCTGTTCTTGAACGACGGCCGGCAACAATGGCCCGTTTCATGCCCGCGAACCGGGACACGGTAACGAGATAACTTTGCCAGGGCTGTTTCGAACCCCCGGCATTAATGGACGAGCGAAAAATGTGATCGATGGACCAACTCGCGATCGAATCTGCCTTGGAAACTGGGCCGGAAGGATGGAGCAGGTCGGAATCGCGCGAGAATGATCATGGGATTATAGCGAACGTGTGAGAGTATTGTTGGGTCGAGGAAGTATCGTTAGACTTGCCCGAAGTAAGATTTTTCTGAGTTGCTTGCGAGAGACACCCTGGTACGTTGAAATGTATTCTCACTTTTGTTCATTTTTTTAGGTTGGATATAGCACGACTAGATCCTTGTGATGTGTATTTTCTACTTATTTGGACAATCGGATCATAGTTCACATCTGTTGTCAGAAACACGAGTCGTTAAGGAATTTCTTTCTTGAACGACGAAATTGATTCACCGATTTCCCATGGAAATAATAATTTCAATAATTACGGAGAATTACATTGCACGCAGTACATAATTACAGGTTTACTACCAAAATCAGAGGTGGATTGCGAAGGTTTGCCGGTTCCGCAGGTGTGCAGTGTGTAAGTGGTAGACGGTGTCACTTGGAAAGCGATTTGCACAGGCTGGCGCTCTCGCAGTCAGTCATCATCCTCTGTTGGAGGGTGGGCCAGCTCTCGCCAAGCCCCCCCCCTCCCCCCGGCAGCAAAACCGCCGCCAAACCTCGCAGGAACGTAGCCGCGGCTTCGCTAATGAAAACGAATCGTCCTTCTTCCACTGGCAACCCCTTTTTCAGGGTGGGGGGCAGCTACGCTCGGATGGAGCGAGACACGAGGGGATGGTCTCTCCTGGCTCAGGTAGACAAGAGGACAAGAGCCGTGTGCAGAGGGTCGGTTCTGCCCTCGTAGCGAACAAACCCACCCCTCTTACACCTCTCTCTCGCTGCCACCTCTTCGTTCCACCCCCCGGAGGGCTCGCGCGTTCACCGAGACAATTAGAGGATCGCTTGTTCGGATGACTTCGTCGCGTCGGCCGTCAGGTGTCCGATACCTTGAAAAACACGCCTCTGACGCGAGCCTCTCGTCTGCCGGGGATTCTCCGACGGGGGATGATGGTCTTCCTACACCCTCGGTTAGAGCGACGATGGATGGCTTACCGTCGATGCGTTTCGTTACACTTTATCTGGGGAAACGATTGCAAGGGTTGCTGATAATTGATTGCAGGGCTTGAGATTCGGGTTTCTCGTGACGAATTTTTAAATCGATCCGTTGCAGGTACTTCGACCGACTAGTCGGGTCGGTAAAGGTAAACGACTATTTCCAATTTATAAAAATGATTGATGAAAGAACTTTTTATTTGGCTTCTGTTTCTGATCCGAGTCGATGTCCAAAAAACTTTTTGAAGGCACGTCAGATGACGAAGGTGTATTTTTAGCGACGAGTTTTGTTCTTTTTGATATATTCGGTCATTCGGGGTGTCCGTTCCCTGTCTTCGTTCACAGCTGACGGCAAAGACGTCTCTGCTCGCAAACCGGAGAGAACGCGGTCAGCGTGATTGAACGGCGACCCAGTTCCCGGACAAGTCGTTAATGAAAAATTGAATGTTTGAGCACGGCGGATTTTTCATAATACCGCAGTTTGGTCAGGCGACGTGATTCGCTCCCTCCAATCTTCCGTTTGAGGCGTAGGGAGCTGTGATCAACCCTTTCGGTGGAATTGGGAGATGGTGTGTCACCGAGCTGTCCTTCTTAGCGTCTCTGTCCTCTATCCTGGGGACCGAGGAGTGATTCTTTGAAGAGAAAAACGACAGAAAGGAAAAAATGGGTTGAAAATGGGCTCGACCAACTTGACGCTTGCGTGTGTCTATTTAGATGACAACTAGGTCGCTTTGATGGATCCTTGTCACTTATTTCGGCGAAGGATCCCCAAAATTTGACGCAATTGAACTCTGCAAAACTATAAACGATGCCTGCAACACCACCCACCGCTTTATTCTTCAGTTTCTTTAACGCTAGCTTTGTGGAGTACTAAAAATCGTATCGAGGATGTGTCTATTCAAACTTTTAGCCACCGTTTTTATAACATACACTCGAAGAAATAAATTAAATTCCGCGTAAGATTCTCGGGATCGTCGGGACAAATCCATCGCGAGGAGTTCGATCGAGCGTATTCAAAGGATCCGTCGTAGCGCAGAGGGACGAACAGAGAGAAATTCCGAAAAATCAACATGGAACGGCCAGAAGTCAAAAGAAAAATACGATTCGTTCCGGCGGTAGGGGAGAGAGACCGTGCGTCGTATTTATGTTTTCCATTCGAAGAATAACATTTCCCGAGCGTGAAGAGTTACGGCGACGTCGAGGTTGCTCCGCGACGGAACCGTGAAGCTCGCAAAAAGGGAAAGGGCATCGGACCATTCGGAAAGAGGTGAGGGGTTGCCGAGAGGGGTAGGGAACAAGAGAAGGAAAAAGAGATTTAACGAGTTTTGCCGTGGCGCGGCAGACGCGACCTGACCAGGAAATTCGGCGTCGAAGTTCGCGGTCGATGGACAGGCGCAAAAGCCTCGCGATGTTCAATTAAACGTGGCGAGGGCCCCGCATGAAATATCCATTTATTCAACAAACCAGCGAAAAGGTTGTTGGTCGATAATTAAAAAGCTTCAATCACGTTTTAATGCCGCACCCCGACTACGGGGCCGCGTTTTAATGCACTCGTTGATTAAATTTTTAAACGGCAATCGTACGATTTAACTCGCGGCCGCGCGGCCGCTCCCTCGCCAGCCTTTGTCCAAAATCGAGAGGAAAATTCGAGATACTCCGAGCTTTCGATTCAGCTGTGATAGGATGTCGAGCGATTTTTTGCACCAAGTTGAAGAAGCGTTTTCAATGAAAGATTATCCCCTGTTCGGACCTTGCACTATTTAATAATTTTTATTTATAGATTGTCGTTGTCAACTACAACACTCTGTCCCATACTTGTCTTTAAAATTTCGTCAAATGCCGACGGCTGGTTTCGTTGTTATACCATTTTTCCGCTTCGAATGCAAATTGAAACGCTTGAAAGCGCTCGAACGCAGTGCGAGGGACGCAGTAGATATAATCGAGTTCGAATTCGATCGCTCGTAGGTCGCAGAAAGGAAGGCCGAGCGGAAAATCCGGTAATTTTATTATTCGAGGGGCGTGTCCGTCGTTCAAGAAGGAATCGCTCGCGACTAGGTAATTCGTCGACGCGAAGTAGAGAGCTCGCCGTGGACAGAAAACTCGTTTCTCGCCTAAATTGCAGACCGGAGATTCTTCGTTTACGGACCGGAACGAATTCTCACTCTGTCCCTCTCTCTCTCTCTCTCTCTCTCTCTCTCTCTCTCTCTCTCTCTCTCTCTTTTTCCGCATATTTATTTAATTTCATTCGCAGCAGGGAGGAAACGAGCGATCGCTCCGAGACTTTCAGATTCGATTAACTAATCGTGACGAGAAATAATTCCTCGGGACCGTTCCGGAATTATTTACTCGATCGGGATGAGACCGAGAAATTTGCAATTAGGCTAGGTTCGACCCAGATTCTGAGCTACCGGCAAAAATACCCTGGGAGGATTAACCGTCGTTCGTCTACCGTTTGATGACTTTTAATCAAATCGGCACCGCCCGATGGCTGATTCGTGGCTATTGCTTCGATCATGGGGCTGTTGGGTTGGGGACGAATTTTCCGGGTGAGGAAAATGGATTGTGGCTGCGGAAAGACGGATTTTAAATGCGAAGAAACGTGTTGTGGCTGCAAAAGAGTGGAATTTTCGTCTGAATCGAATTATCTTCTCGAATTCTCCACATTTTTAACAGAAAACTATAAAATTTTGAAGAAACGTGATGAACAATCGAGAACGACTACGTACGGGGTTTGGAAGGAAGGGGTTGAGAATCTATCGTGGTTAGAGCAACATTATTCAGCGTCGTTTCCAAAGAATGTTTATCAGGGGATCTCGGGCTGGGAAAGAGAGGCCGAGGCGGGGTAACAAGCACGATCCACGAACCAAGATCTGCGATTAAGGGAGAGAGATCCTGGCTACCGGATAAGCAAGAAAACACGCGTCGACGTCGGTCGTTCTCTTTTATAAAGCGGGGACCGGGGCCAAGACGAAACCGGACGTAATCCTGGACGTGGCTGGAGAAAGAGAGAGCCAGCAGCCAGCTTGTGTAAACGGCAGTAAACCGGGGAATCAATTCGCAGCCGAGTTAATAGCCGGTTACAGTGGTCAGAGCAAGTCCACCGAACTACGAAGTCAAAGAGAGAAAGAGAGGATGCGAGAGAGAATCAGAACTCTACCGGGTGTGTGTTCATCTTGGGAACTTTCTCGGCAGCCGTCGATATCCAAACTTAAGGGAACGAGACCCTGCCCCCTCCCCCTTCCCCGTGATATCTGGAACGTGATAAACCTGATAGCGTCTGCCGGGGAAACGTTGACGACAGCTTGGCATTGCCGATGACAGACATAATTAATGTGCCCTTGCCGTTCCGTAGGCAATCCACGGAACCCATCTAGATAGATCATTTCGTTCTTTTCCGACCACCCTCCGTTACGATGTTGTGGTCCATTTCAGGATGTAATTGCCTTCCTTAATGGTCGGGACTATTCTACTTACTCGATCGAACGCGCTTATCGCGAACCGGACGAACCATCGACTCGACTGCTCACTCTTTATACGCCTATTCCAGCGAATAATTATATGGGATTATCATGTTCTTTTTGCACCCTTCCGAGCCTTCGTGCTCGTAATATTCTGCCGAACGTAAAGTCTGTTCTCGTAAAATATGAAACAAATACTGTCACAGGAAATTTATAAGTTGTCCGAATATCGTGCTGTGCATTATAATCTTAAATAACGCAGCGCGCACAGTTAATTTGATTTATTGACGTTAATTGATGTATGGCGCTGGCCGGCGGATCGTTGATGCTTCATTGTTCGTAGAAACAATACGCTCGGTTTTATAAAGCGACGTTCGTGTAGCGTCTTTATCCATTTATACGGGGTGTATATTTCGTAAAGAAGCAAACCACCAGAGAACAATTCTCTAGATAAATTATTTCCTAATATTTCTACGAGTATAACGATCAAGATTTAACATTATAACGTCTTCACGATGATTGCGTTGATGTGTGCGAGGATCAGGATGAGGTAAAGGGGGGTCGATTGTCGCGACGTGAGCCAGGAGAAGCACGGGCAGAGTCAACGTTTACGAATCCGAGCGCGAGCACTATTTTCACTTAGCGGCCGGAAATATTCCTGCGCTGTTCGTATACATATTAATAAACTCCGCGGGTGGGAAGTTCACTTCTGAAAGCCACCGGCATGCGGCACGAAGCTACCTACAGTTTAGACGTACTTCTGCCAGTCGCGCAGTCCGACCGTTTCCCGGAGGCGAAGAGGACCGGGGGTCGAGGGCTGTGTCGGTTGCGGGGGTGTAAGTGCTGTTTCGTGTACGGCCAGTTCAGCCACCCGCCTTCGATCCCGTACCATTCTACCTCTCTCTATCTTTCTATCCCACCCTCCCTCTTTCTCTCCGACCGATCCTCGTTTACTCTTTCTCCCGGGCGAGAGAGAAACACCCACGCGTACTCGCCCCAGCCGGGAATCCCACGGGGTTCGTTTCGACGGGGGTAGTTGCCGAGGAAGCCAACTTTCTTTCTTCGACTGGGACAAGAACTAGCTTCCAGCCTCGATTACTCGCCTACTTGCGCCCCATGCGTCGTGTCCTCACTCTAATTTCTGTACGACGTCGTATTTTATGATGTTTTATTTATTTATCTCGCTTCTACCGTGATTGAAAAATGGACTTCCGAACGACTTAGGACCGAAAACATATGGTTCAGGAGCGCAAGGGTGAGAATGTACGGGTAGAAGGGTGGTTAGGGGCGTGGATTACCGTGTCCACTAGTGGATTTCATATTTCCCTGGGTCCCGAATCGTCGACAGGGATCGATCGTTTAGAAAATTGCCAGCCGGCTGGTACTTGGGCATTCGGGGGATGTTTGGACCGCGTGCACGCTTTAAAAAGTAACCCCTTCGTAATTGAAGTTTAATACCGCCAGAGGGCGGGGGAGAAACCTCGACTGCGCCAGGCTGGTAGAGTGGGGGCGAAATTGTTGAAACATTTTTCGAATACATTATCGTTACGACAATTACGCCGGCGCGCCGCGGAGCAGGAATGAGACGCGCCCGAAATATTAACGACCGGCCCCCGACTGTCCTGTAATTAGAGCCGGTCCCCGCGACTTCATAAATATGCGCCGCGTAGTTCGAACTTCTATATTTCGTTACATTCATTGTGTCCTCCTTTCTGTCGCTCATCGACCACCGGCGACGATCGGAGGGCCTTCTGCGCGACGCACGTTCCGGGAAATACTTTGTGAAACTGTAATGATTTTTGCACGCCTCTGCGGAGCTTGTTAGACAATTTTTCTGTGAGCCGATGCCAGCTTGGACACGAACATCGAAGTCTTCTAATTACGATAGGCTCGCAAAATTAGTCGCAGGATTTTTTATTTCGAGAGTACTTTCAATTTTTGCTTGAACAATTTGTCCGTCTACCCGGACTTCCGTGGATTCGAAGATTGTGGTCTTCCAATTATGGCCAGCTCGAAAATCTCGACCGGCAATTCTTCGTTTCGACGGTGTCGCTTAATCCGCGCTAATCCGTCCGATTTTTCCGACTCGTTTGGAAAGACGTTTCCGACCGAGACGCTGAATAAACAACGTCCGGTGTTCTTTACTTCGGGTTTAAAGGATTTTCCGGGTGGACGGGCTCGATTGCCGTCGAAACGAAGATCAAGAGGAAGTCAAATATCTTCTTCCTAATTCATGGGGAAAAAAGCCGGGTAGCGATCCGGGATAACGGGTTCCGGGGAAGAAGAAACAAAGGTGCTCGAGAAGAAACTTTGCCGAACTCTAGGTCTTCGGTTTGCCGAGAATTCCTGGGAATCCCTGAGAATTCTAACTGTAGAGGAGGGAGGGACGGAGACTGCGACCCTGAACGAACGTGATCGCTGAAGTTTCTTCGTGGCCGGTGATTTCGGCCGCACGGTGTTCAAAGTCATTCCCAGGAATAATCAGAGTCGGCCGCTCGAAACGATTTGGAAAAGGGCGAGAGCCGGATTTTACAGTTTCCTCGCCTAATCGAGCATCCAACGGTGTTCCCAAATGTGGAAATTCGAAATGTGGACGAAATTCGTAACAATATCGTTTATATTAGTGCAAACGTTCGTGCTCGATTTCGTGTTGTATTTTAAATGCATCGAGCAGACTGTTTTCGAGCCTCTCGACGAGGATAACAATTTTAACGCTGCCTCTAATTATGAGAATTTGGGAGTTCTCCAGGGCGCCTAATAGACCTCCAGTAATATTGCAGCGCCGCCTAAATGACCGGCGAAAATACGGTAAAACGAAGATAACGCATGGCAGAGTCACGCGAACGCCTCGGCACGAAGGTGACGAAGTGCATTTCAGAAAAACGACGCGCCCCTCTCGCGAAAGACAATTTGTTAGCTGTCGGCCATTATGCCGGAATGAAAGGGCGCCCGTCGATGGATGCGCGAGCCTCGGGATTCAAATTAAGAGAGCCACGGGCTCGCCCGTTGGAAACTTTGCTAAATCATTATTCGATAACTTGTTTGTCACGGAAGAATAGGGGCTCGCGCGGGAAAAAAATAAATCGAGTGGTGAGGGGAGCAGGCGGAGGGGGTTGTGGCTCTCTCTGCGGTAAAGTTTCCAAGGTGATAGGGTGGATCGGAGTTCTATGACCCTTTGCCGAGAGAGAGACGTTGCTCCTCCACCCTTTCTTCTCTTCCTCTTGTTCTCTACACTCTCTTTCGTCCCCAGTTCTCTCTCTCTCACTCTCTCTCTCTCTCTCTCTCTCTCTCTCTCTCTCTC
>CM052200.1:6617702-6629245 GCA_028455805.1 Lasioglossum figueresi
CCTCTCTCTCTCTCTCTCTCTCTCTCTCTCTCTCTCTCTCTCTCTATCTCTCTCTTTCTCTCGTTCGCTCTCTTGGATCCTTCGGTCGTTCTTTGTCAAGCAGAAAAGTTTCGGTCGAGTGAACGGAACGATCCGCGCCGATACACCGCGTCCAGCTAACTTTTATAAATAACTTATGGCGATTGAAAAGGATAAACAGCCGACCGAAAGGAGGGGACGGGCGGATTAGTCGGCTCCCGGGACCGATAAAGATAAAGCCAAGGAATTTTCGAGCCAATTTCGCCGTCCCACCACCGTCCCAACATCTCGTGAATCCCGACACTAATTTACAGGCGATTTATACCGATGGTAACAGACACTAATCGGTAGACTGCCAGGCTTATCGCGAAATAAACAGTTTCTACCTCGATTGAAATCTGCCGACTTTGAATTGAAATTTATTCTATCGATCGTCTTAATAGAATGAAAATGGTATTACTGTGTTTTTACATTCTTCTTTCAATTGCGAACGTAACGCCTATTGTAGCTTCTTTTGGGCTTCAGAATCCGTAGCATGCGCTGTAAAATAGTATCTACGAAAATGATGATGCACTTACCATTTCGGAGGTATTTATAATTTAATCGAACCAATTCAGAAACTTTCCAGCAACGATTTTCGCAGAATGTGCTTGCCCGGGAGCTTAATTGGCTTCAACCCAATTGTACGGAAACTAAGACACGGTTAGTTACGAAACAAAACTTCATCGATACAGCATCCGAGAGTTCTTTAACAAAGATTAGCTGCGGTTTCATTATCGACAACTTTGTTCGATTTTTATGTAAATAAACTCGTGGGATTTTTCGCTTGGTACTATTGAGATCAGGCTATTAATTTTTCCCTGATCTGTTTGTTTCAGGTGAGCTTGGGAATTTCACTCTCTGAATTCGTGCGGCTGCCTTTATTGCGTGAGTAACGACATAAAACATTTGTAAGGCATTTATAAGGCATTTCACGGTATTCCAAGTGGAACTTGTCAACTAATAGTCAGACCGTGAAGGAACAGTAGTCGGGCAATGTACGCAAGAAGATTTCAAAGCGTGGGACATTTTAAAACAAGTTGTCAATTTTTTTCAAAGCTTCTTGCAACTTGAAATTTTTATAAAAATTACCGAGGATATGTATGTTTTCGTCTGCTCCAAATTTCTGGACCGTAAATCATCGTGTATTGATATTTTCTACAGGAGACTAGGTTTGACAGAATACAACCTATAAATAGCATTATCCAGTGTTAGCCAGACACTTCGTTTTATAGTACTGGTCACTTGCTTAAAGTGACACTTAATTCTGCCATATTTTTAAACCGTCCCATATCGATTTCATATATTCTAAAGGAAAGTTTAACTGAATGCAACCGATAAGTAGTATTACCTACCATACTATCGGACACCACGCTTTATAAACGTCTCGCTATAAAATGATACTGTATAAAGTAAGGGTGCCATAATGCATTGTATAGCCTCGATATAGAGGTGCTATACACTCCCGCATGCAAATATATGCAACTAGTGATTTATTTTTAGTAAGAAAAGAAACTTATCGCGTAGCTCATGCAACGATCAACGATCTACGGATCACGCAAAGTTTTCCGCGCGTTCGGTTAGCTCTCCCTTATTAGTCGCACGTATAATTTATTCTTTAACACATTCTCCAGCTACTAAAACATGTTACAACAAATCATCCATGCATCGGTGAAATCTCGGAGAAATCCTGTATTACTTAAATTACTTTTCCGAACAAATCAAACTCTCGAACATCGAAGCCGACGTCGTGGACCACGATGCGTTGCTTGCTGATAAAAGCTGGGCGATCTGAGGGGTGCAGGGTAGCAAAGCACTCACCCCCTGGTGGTCGACGTCAGGTCGGCTTCCTGCGGTGCAGCAAGGTCGGCTCCTCCAACCCCTGCCTTCAAATCAGAGGGGTTGTAGAGAGCACGAGAGAGAGAGAGAGAGAGAGAGAGAGAGAGAGAGAGAAACAGAGAGCAGGAGGAAGAGAACGGTTAGATGCGGCCGGCCGATTAAGGCGTCGATAAATAATATTAATTGTTGGCCAACTCTCGCGCCAACGGCAGGGCCCCCCACCCCCACGCAACCCCTAACCTCGAGACCGGCCGAAGTGTGGGAGGGTGGGGTGCGTAGCGTTTAATCAATACCCACGTAATGCTGCTGCGGATAGATGATGGCGATGGCGGAGTGCGGGAAAGACGACGGTGTTGATGGAAGTAGAGCGAGCGCTTGTCTGTGTCGGCGTCGAAGCCGGCGTCGAAGCCGGCGTCGGTGGCCGCGTCTGTGGCGGTGGTGGTGGCGTCGGCGGTACCGATGCTGTTGCTGTAAGTTTATTACGGAAGCCGGCCCTCCTCGACAACCTGAACGCAGCCTCGAGTTGTGTAATTAAAATTAATAATTCCGCGGCCTCGATGCAACCTCGTCAGACGACTCTATTTGCCTTCCACCCCCCGCGACCTCTACACCCCCGCGTTACGCGATATTCCTGCGTCTTCCGAGCCTTCTTCTTAACGCCAGGCGATACCTATTCTGCCCTTTGACCACGCGCTGTCTTTCAATTGCACTGAAAATGTCGAAGCTGAACCTCTGAACCCGGTGGCAGGACATAACGAGCTTCACGAGCTTGTATAAGGCCTTGCGATTGCGTAGGATCGATCGGTTGAAATTTTGGATCAGCTAGTTGACTATTAATCTCACAGCACCTTCCGTTTTCTTTGAATCCTTTTACACGTCATTCAAAACCTATGCCCAATTTTACCACAAATTTCGTTGTTTTCTTTGAAGTAAACTCTTCGCGACCAGGGTAAGACGTTCAAATTTTGTCAAGTTCTCTTCGGTAGTATCGTTAGGGAGTTCTTGAAAGGGAGATGATACTCTTGGTAGACTCGTCCCTCGGAACTCTTCTCGTGCCACGGGCGCCCCTATTGGAAATTATTTTTCTTTCGAGCGGTGATCGATACCTTGTCTCTGAAGTTTCAGCGACGTACGTGCCGTCGATGTTAATTAACGCCGCCGCAGCCACGCTTTGTTCCGTATCGCGTGTCTTCTTAACGAAGTTGCGCCGCGCTCCCTGCCGGCCTTTGTTCCTGACACTTTTGGCTGGCGGGAGCGTCTGGGGACTTTGATGGTTCCGGCAGATAATATGAGGGCTGCGATGCGCCACCGAATCGTGTGCAACTGGATAACATTTGTTTTTGGAAGATTTGCCTTCCTGATCGCACTTTGTCAACGAAGACGCTAAAGGGAATTCATTTAATTCAGAACTAATTTTGGGGAAAAATGTCGCATAATTCCAGAGAACCCGATAGATTTTTTACGTAGAATAGATTTGTAAGGCGTTTAGCGTCGCCGCGAACGCCGGGACGCCAGGCGATAAAGTTCGCGCATCTAAAACTGGCTCAGCTGTCCCGGGAACTTTCGTCGACGACGTTCGAGAGCGAGTCGGTCCGATAACGCGTGACAGACGGCGGAGCTGTTCGAATGTGGCAGCCAGACAGGAAACTTTGTGCCGGAAACGTCACGTCACGAGGCCTCGTTAAGGGAGAGCGGCTCCGCGGAATCGACCGTGAATTTTTCATCCCGACTTTCGGCTCCCGTTGCGAAACGAAAAAAAAAGGAACGTTCATTCTCAGACTCCGAGCACGCCACCGTACAAAATAAAAGATTGATGCGGCACGCGCCACCACCGTCGACTTCCGCTCGAGCAATTTTCTGCCGTGACAGAAATCGAGGAAACGTGGTCGAACGTTTTCCAACCAGAGAGAAAGAGAGAGGAAGAAAGGAATATTGTGTCTGTGGCGCTCTTGATCTTCTGCAGATGTTTAGGTAAAAAATGAAACGAAAATGTACTGAATTGGGAAGAATAAACTATTAAACTGGTGCGAGCGTAGAACACGACCGATCGGAGATTTCGTGTAACATTTTATTAACTGAAAAGTGCTTAGCATCTCGAGTGTAACATCTCGACGATCGATAGCGACAATCTCTGAATTAGTCGGTGTACCGAAAGCTTTCTCTCTCTCTCTCTCTCTCTCTCTCTCTCTCTCTCTCTCTCTCTTTTTCTCCTCTCTCGCTCTCCCTGGCGATCGGTTTTTGCTTGATTCCCAACGCAGACAAAGTGAATTATAAAGTTCACTTTCATCCCCGATTTGCATTAATTTCAATCACTCCTTTGTACAAGTTTCTTCGAGCGAGAGCTTCAAAACAGCGCGCGAGCGCGGAGAACTTGCTAAACGAGTTCGATGCTCCGGGCAGTTTCCGTTTGCTCGACAGCACTTTTCAAAGCAAGGGTTCTTTCGCGGTGGTTCTTTTCCGTTCGGTTTTTTCGCTCAAAGGCGCCGACCAGAGGAGCCTTTGAAGGAAGCCGGCGCGACGGCCACGCGTGCGTATCAATCATAGTTGCGAGATTAAATTACCTTTCAAAAGAAAAATAACGAATTATCCCGAACTGTGGACGAAACACCGAGCATCGAGTCCTAGCGCATGTTTTGCATACTGCACGCGATTTTATACTACCACTTCCCATTTTTTATTCGGCTCAAATTGAAACCACCTTTGGAGACCTTTCGATCGATTGTACGGAACAGACGACAAAATTTGTTCATTGCAAGTAGAAGGAAAAAGTTGGAACTCTTAGTTCAGTATCAATTCAATTTGTAAGCTAGGTAGTCAAGGTCATAAAACGACCCCATCTGCCTTGCACATTTCCTTTTAAGAAATACCATCGAACCAGGTATAGCAGCAATCTCTCCGAAAGGCCACATCACTCGTCTTTAATTTAGCCTTTTTGCAAATCCTAGGTCCGCATCTGGCGACCAGATTCGAGTCACCTTTTTTTTTTGGTATTATTGACCATGCCTTGTTCGGCTCAAGCGTCTTTTCAGATTTACGGCTCGCTATGCCTCTTGCCTGGGCCATGGGGATTTCCGCGTGGGTCACCTACAGGTATGACAGCCCTGCGAGTGAACACAGCGAGAAGCGGTCATTTTTTCAACCAATCAGCTGAGATGATCGCTTCCCTCGCCATGGCTCATTTTTTAAAATCACGCCCTTTTGAAACACAGTTTTTTCCATCATATTCACCGGCGGTTCAGTTCATCTCTAGACTTCATACCTTGATCATCGCTTTTGACTATTTTGTAAATTCCATAGTTGTTAAATAAATTCAGAGTTTACGTTAAAAAAGTGCAAGTTCATTAAATAAACATCCTTTCCGTCCAATAGATGGTAAGGAATCGATTTAGTCGCGTTCTCATATAATTGAGTTGAAGATTTACGACCTTCGGTGACGTCATCCCACATCAACGACGGCGCAACGCGATCTGATCGAACAAAATTATTATTTCTCTTTTAATCGAATGCTCTTAAAACGCTCTTCTTAGAGTTTTCGAACTTCTTCGTTGTTTTAGATCGAAGTAAATAAGAATGAATTAAATGAAATAGTCACGTTCGGTATTTTTACGAATAAATCAAAGAATTAAATCAAAGAATTCGAAGACCTGAACGTTCGCATTGCAATTTTCTCAAAGATCTGCTATCGAGAGTTGAGAAAACCGTCATCGCTCGATCTTAGCTGTTCGACAAGCGCCGCAGCCGTGTGACAGAGATGACCAAGCGTTCCCAGAGTGCACCGCACCGCGGCGAATTTTATCGAGCGGCGGGTCCATTTGTCGGGTTCGTCACGGAGTCCTCGACTCGGCGAGTCCCCAGGATGCGTGAAGCCTGAAGCCTGAAGCCGCACTCGCGGCAGGCGTTTTCGGAGCTGAAGGATCAGAGCGGCAAGATGGTACGGGTGCTTGAGACGAGTACTCGACCCACGCAAGTGCTCGGCCTCGGCGCGAGCATTCGCGCACTCGAAACCACTCGCTCGTACGCTTTCATTTTTCAACGGCGCCGACATAGTCGACGTCGACGTCGACGTCTCGCAGTCGCGCTCCCCGGGAACCATCGCGACAATGAACGTTCTAATGCGGTAACGATTACCACGCCGCGCCGGGCTGCGTTTTTCAGACATGCGTGCCGAGATAAGAGTGGCGGCCTCGAGTACTATAACTTCCGAGAAAAACGTGTCTCGATTGTTAAATTTTATGAAAATCTCTGATCAGCGTCTGCGTCTTCTTCTTGCAAAAAATTCCAATCGACGGAAACAATTTTTATTTTGCATAAAGTACTTCGGGCTGGTCATAGCGTCTATCTCGTATATGCCATGTCGTTGCCGACGTATTCTTAATACATCAATGTTTCTTTGTAAGATTAGAGTAAGAAGATTTCTGTCCGTGACAGAAGGAGTAACGTCCCCGAAGGCCGAACTTGTCAATCGTTAACGAGTTCGTACGTCCCTGCAGTTCTTTTTTAGAGACCTATGGTTGCAACGGAACTACCACCTCGTGAATCTTGAATAAGTTTATTTTTTGTGCGCCATGTTCTGCAGTTAGAGACGAGCAGAATAACGAGAACATCGAGCGTTCTAAAAGCTGTCGCGTCAAGGGCAATGCTCGCTTCGTGTCTGACATTCTACAGGGCGATCCAGAAATAACTGCGATACGAGCAACATTATTTTTGTATTGCTGGTTCGATGCTTGGAAGAAATTAGGAGAGTGAGGGCTTGCTTGAGAACATAAACCAAATAGAAACTTCTAACTTTACATAATAATTCAAGGCTTCTTGCGAATGATTTAAAATTCGAGGGAAATTTTTTGTCCGCACTCATAGTGCCTCCTACAAATAGTCTTCAATTCTTTGGTGATTATCAACTTAAATGATCTTCTAGTGCAGGTTATACGCACGTCAAACGCAAACCTTGAGCGTCGAGTGTTCCCGATCGATCTTCCCGGAGACTGGAGCTATCATAAATTTTAATTCAATTTTCGTAGGGAACACGTCCCTATTCGGATTACACAGCAATTGCAAAGACGCACTGTAATGTACGAGTCAGTCGTGACGGTCGATCGAAATCCTCTGGAATTATTGAACAGCTTTACCGCGGACGGCCGTTCAACGACTATAGGCAAACAATCTCTGTCGTAGCTTTACTTTACTTCGTAAATCGCATAGACGCTTTCCCGTTGCTATTTGCAACATCCGTCTTACACCCGCCTGTCCTTCGCAATTAAATTTTTCTAGAGATCCAAAATTCACGGACGATTGCCTCAGCAATTTTAATTGCGATCCAATGAATTCACTCGAGTAATCTAGTCGGGTATTTTCTATTGAGAAAATTCCAAAAATATTTCGAAAAAATGGTTAAACCTGTTTTTCTCAGGGTTGAAAATTGGCGGAACAAACCCATCGTGCCTGTAATTTACATGGCATTCGACGGGACTGAAGTGGCGGTGGTTGCAGAAATTAGCAACGCTAACTAGAACCGCCGATAGCCGGCCGCGGGATCGGATTTTCTGAAAACGCCGGAGTTTCGACTCTCGGCGGAAACAATGGGCGATACAGGCCGGTTAACGCGCAAACGATCTCGCAAAAGGGGCCAAAGAGCTGCACGGAAAGGGCACTAAATTCGAAAACGATTGAAACTACCGCGTTGCGTTGTCCGTGAGCGGAAAGTCGCCAGCGCGTCCCGTGAAAGCAACAACATCATCCAACCCGGTAATAAGATTCTCTCCCTTTGTGCGCGGCTTGCACCGATTGTAACTATAGCCCGTTACGATGACAAAGAGAATAGTAACGCGGTAACGATCGCGGCTATCGGATTCTCCATTTAAATTACAGAATGTCTCTCGAACGGTTCCGTACGGGCTTCAAATTAAGAGGAAGCCCAACCGAATGAAAAGTCGATGTTTTTATTCGCGTAGGTCGATAATAGCGCAATACTACTAGGATCATAGTCTGTTAAATGCGTTTAACGAAGTTGATTTTTCACAATGAACCTTATTATTCCATAGTCCGCTCATCCTCCACTTTTTTGAGCCAAAAATAAATGTTTTCACATACTTGAATAGCGCAGTAAAGCATCTTAAAAACGTGTAGACGGTTGGTTCGGTATATTCGTGAAAATAAATTCGCAAACGCGTATTAATTTTCAGCGGCTGAACATCCCTCTGTAACAAAAAGGACGATAAGGAGGGCGAGACCGATGAAAATTTCATGCGAACGTCCATCCCCTGGTACCCAGTACTTGTCTAATTCGGCGCATTGAAAAACGCTGCGGCTTTTTCGGGCCGGTTTTTCACGATTTTTTCCCTCGACCACGACGGAATAATTTTCACGCTCGACGGCTGGCAATACCGCGCACCTACCCGCTACGCGTGTTACAGATACGTAATTCCGCTTACACGCCGTTAATGCGATGCAAATTTATAAGCAAATTTCAGCATAACCGCGCGCAGAGTGCGCAACAGTTTGCACGCCGGCCCTTTATTATGCACGGTTACGGTTTAACGGCGATTAAGCCCGACGTAATCAATTTCGGCGGCGCGCTTCGTACCGGAAGCGGACGCTGGGTACGAAAGCGCCGCCATTTTTGTAAAGGCCCGAGGAAGTGTCTTCAACGCGGCTGAATGTCCGTGGACTTGATCTCTTATCTCAGAATTGTTCAATTTTTGGTTCATTCGATTTCCTCGTAAGCTTCATTTGTTCCATTGTTGTCCAATGCATCCTACTCGTAGCATTTATCCCATGTCGTCAAAAGGGTCTTTCATAGGAAATGGACGTATTCGTCATAGAGTGTTCTGATTGAACTGCTGCTATAGAACTAGTTGAACTGTCAAAACTCCGAGAATATCACTATATTCTCTAACGATCGTCCAATCCAGCCGATCCAATTAAACGTTGCTGGGTTCAGTACTTTCGTTTGAAAAAATTCCCGTAAACCATTTCGACGGAGTACCCTCAGCGTCCGACATGAAAAATTGGATATTTCATCCGTGACTTGGATCAAGAATGATAGACGATTAAATGGTTAAATAGTGAAACGATTTATTTGCAACTCCGAGGTCTTCGATATATCGAAATTCGTACTTAAAGTCACTCTGAAAGGCAAGCAAGTTCGGCTGCCATCTCACGGAACGCGGTTCCCGGTGGCAATCGCGAAAAGTGTACTCTAATAGGAGTAGCAATACTAAACGGAGCCGGGGCCGGAAGAATCAATTTCCAGAGCGGTCGTTAAGACGGAGGAAGTTTCTTTTAATGCAATTACCATAACGCGCCGGTCTCGATCGCGTGGGTGGGCGCCGCGCCGCTCCGGAGGGAATAGTCCGCGGAGCAAACAGACACCGGAATGACTTTAAGCTTCTCGAGTGGCCAGGCTTCTTGAAATTGACCGGCCCTCGACGACGAGACCTGTTTCCCCTTCACCGAGTAAACGCTACGAGGGATCGCGTGGGTGGACAGGAAATTATTTTCGGGAATTTCGCGGCTCTCGATCGATTCTCTTCTCTCTCCCTCTCTCTCTCTCTCTCTCTCTCTCTCTCTCTCTCTCTCGCGAAACGTCGGAGTCTATATCGCCCCGGAGAAGTTTTTAAAGTGGCCCGACGGCTGGTCGACGTAATTGACGGAAAAACTTATCGATACTTTCGATACCGATTTCCCCTACTTCGATACCTCTCCGTCGAGCCATCTCGCTGAAAACGATCGCCTTAATTGCTTTAGCTCGGCCTCCCGTCTATTCGCCCGCGATGCAATTAATCCTCGACGATTAATCGAGAGAGTGAGAGAGAGAGAGAGGGAGAGAGAGCTCATTCTGTGATACATTTTTTATCGGTTGCGATGCGACCGCCGATTATGGTCGCCGGTTATAAAACACCCGATCGTATACCCGCGCGGACGGGTGTTACGATCGCGCGAACCCGAACGAGCCTCACGTGAAAAGAATTCACAAAATTGTCGAAAATTCTTGTTGGTATTATCTACGTTCCAGTCAGCCATTTTCCAAAATTATCGTGAAAATTTGTAACTCGCGTCACGGATCAATTTTTCACGTCCCGACAGTCGGGATTGATATCAATGGCGGCGAATTTGGCAGCAGCCTCGAGGCGATGGTCTTCCGAAACATCCGGTATCCATCTGGGAGCAAAGTTCTACGGGAGAAGGATTGGTTCGCGCCTTGCGAGCTACTTGCACGCGAAAGTTCGAATTGAAATATTAATTGGTCCACGGGGGATGACGGGCTCTGCTACTGCGCCGGCGTGCACATGCACGCTGCACATTGCACACGAGACCAGGCCACCGAGAGTAGTTCACCTATGCATTTATGTATGCAGCCATCCGCTGACATGCGTATGCATTTATGTATACAGCCGCGTCTCGGCCGCGTATACAGGCCGTGCCACTTATTCTGACCGTGGAGAACTTTCCTACCCGTTGTTTGCATAACAAAACTCTTTCCCGAGGAAATTGTTTCGTGCCCCGAGAGCTTCGCTGCGGAAAGCTTCTCCTCCCTCCGGCCCCTTATCGCGCCTCGCCCCCTCCCAGTTAACCGATTTGGTAATGGTGCATTCGTTGGATTGCGTGCACCGACGTAATGACGATTGGATGAATAACAAGCGGGGAAACGTTGGTAAACATTGCATGAAAAATTAATCGAACGGACCCCACTCCCGGAACACGGAGACGCTGTTATGCTTTCGAAACCCCGTTAGAAATGCCTAAGCGCACGTGTATACATCTCGCTGACGGTTTAAAAATCATAAGATTTCATTTATTTATTTAACCCTTTCGGTACGGAGGATCTGGCCGCGGTTATACATTCGTGGGACGAGGAAGTTTTCCGCGAGAGTGGTTGCACTGTACGACAGCGTAAGCCACGAAAACATGTTTTGCGGCATTCATAGAAATCTCGAGCGTGATCGACACTAAACTTTTCATTCGGACCGCGACAGTCATCGGGTGACTGACGCGGAATTTAACGTGTTTAAAAAACATTTCTAAAATGTTTATACCGCTTTGTCGTAACCTAAACCAATCCTCGGCCGAAAACCGATTTCGACGGAATCTTATCTCGCGGATCAGACGGAAAGACAGACAAAACAGGCATGGCGCTGAACGTTTTAAAATCATATCTATTTCTTCACAGTACATTAATTAAAGTAAATGGCATCGATATAAATAATATGTTCCAATATCACAAAATTAAAATAAATAACAAAACTAATAGTGTAATATAATCAACGACAAAACTGATAGCGTAACTTGGTGTGATAGTTTTCGAAACAAGGGGAAACGCACAAGCCCGCATTACTGTCCAACAGCCGTATTTTTGGTTGACAGTAATCTGGATCCTGGATCGTATTTTTGTTACTTCAAAGGCGATTCCGAACATCGAGAAGGATTGATTGAAATTCAAAGGTGAAGCCGAACATAGAGAAGGATAGAATGAAATTCAAAGGAGAAGCCGAACATAGAGAAGGATAGAATGAAATTCGAAGGAGAGTCCGAACATAGAGAAGGAAGAAAGAAATTCAAAGGAGAAACCGAAGTCTCCGAAGTCTCTTTCTTTCCAATACGCTGTCGTTCCTTGCGACCGAAACTTGAATCGTCGATTTAACCACTAAATA
>CM052200.1:6629345-6657445 GCA_028455805.1 Lasioglossum figueresi
AGAGAAGGAAGAATGAAATTCAAAGGAGAAACCGAAGTCTCCGAAGTCTCTTTCTTTCCAATACGCTGTCGTTCCTTGCGACCGAAACTTGAATCGTCGATTTAACCACTAAATACAATTGGAATTATATCGTGTTTGGTCTTATATTGATCAGAAAAATGCCAGAAATGCGATAGTGAAATATCATTAAAAAAATAATGAAAATTAAGAAAGTTGAAAATTTCGATTCGTTCGAGTCAATGTGTGGTGTTTACACCGATATACCCGAGCCGAGATCAATCATCGCCGCCTTCGAGTGAGAAGGCACTGGACATTGAACCTAGTATAAACAAAGGACAGTAATGCGGACTTCACTGTACATAGTTCGCACTGATACTTGGATTCGCGTCTCACACCAGAGAACGTTTGGTGGATGCCGCCAATTGGCGGCGGTAGGACCCAGAGAATGTTTGGTGGATGCCGCCAATAGGCGGCGGTAGTACCGAAAGGGTTAATGTAGACACAATCTTCCCAACCATAAAAATTGTCCATTCGCAAATCACGAAAAAGAAAATGTATGCAACAACCATGTTTCCGATCAAGTATATAGTCCTTGTGCCCCGATACCAAAAAAAAATCTGCTGATCGACAACCGCGGGTAGCATTATCGGGCCGAGCCGAGCCGAGCCGAGCCGAGCCGAGCCAGGCCGTGTGACCGTCCGCATAGGAATGGCGCGGGCAACGCAATAATTAAATCACTAGGCGGACTCGGGCTCGGCCTCGGTCGCGGGCTTTGGCAAGAGCGCCGAGCGACGTTGCAATTTTATTTCGACCGCAGAATTTCATTCGGCGAGCAGGCTGTACAACGAATCACAATTATTCCCCGCCTTATGTATTTTCAGCGGGCGCACGTACAAGCAACGCGGGGCAACGCGACGCTCGTCAACGTCCGGCCACCGACAGAATTCCATTTTTGCAGAAATTATTCTTCCACTTCGCGCGCTACGACCCCGCGCAGTCGCAGATCCAGCAGGGGGTGGCATCGTGCCCGCGGAACATAATAAATCATTCCTCTCGTTCCACCGGTGGCCTCACCCAACAATGCGAGGCCAGCCTTTCACCTCCCGGCTACCGCGGCAATTAAACGAAAAAACGTGTACGTTTCGATTAAACGATAACCACCGTACTTCCGGCGCGACGTGTCAGCCTTCCAGAGCCCCCTCCGCGCGCGATTATCGAACGCGCCGGGGTTTTAAACCCCCTCGTGAAAAACGAACATTATACCGGCCGTGTTAGGTTACCATTCGGAGAGCTTTCCTTCGTCACGGCGCGAATTAGATGTTTCTCTGCCGTTTTGCGAATGCGTGACACAATTTCAAATATTCATAAAGAATTTTATACATGTACAATCGCGTATTCGATGCTCGAAATTATACGACTTGATTTTTGAAACTTGATTATCTCCATTGTATGTGGTACATGGTAAATAGACATTAGCCATTCCGCGAGCCCGGTAAATTAACCAAAGACGCGCGGCAGCTCTCAGTCGAGCGATACCGTAGAAATCCCTTGTAGCCATCGCTCGCAGCGTCGTTAACTGATTCGAACATCCTAATTTCCATCGATCGAGGCACACACGGGGCAGGCCGGGTCGGGCCGGGTCGGGCCGGGCTTCGAGGGGGTCTCGATTACGAACGGGAATCGTGGGCGTGCTCGATTCCGTCGCTGTTTACCGAGTTTACGGTCTTCCGAAGATAGGTGTGTACGTGTATCGGTTCCGTGTACGATAACGGGTGCCGTTGTAAACTGCCCGGGAAAGAGATGCAGGAACAGATGCAGCGATATAACTCGGAGGACCACGGTGCTGCGGCACAACGTTCGAGTATTTGTCCTGTATTGCCCTCGGTAAAATATCGTAGTTAAGAACAGGTCGTCGCGGTCGTGGGAACCCGCGCCGCTCCTTATTAATCACAATTATCTGCGCTCCCTAATCTGTGAGAGGACGTTCTACGGTCGTTCGACGATCACGGGGCTGGCCGAGGGGAAACCGATGGACACTTGAGGGCGCCATAAATCAGCCCTTCCCGACGAACACGGCCGACCAGATTTATTACTCGCATTAGTTATTATTTACTCGACGGCGTGGCACGGCGCGGCGTTTCGAATTCTCGAGTGCTACGGTGATGGAGCCCTCCCGGCTGTTTATCACTTGGACACCTGCTAGAATGCGATCGGGGACGACGTAGATATTGTTATGCTGGTTGAAAATCCGAGAGGGAGTACCCTTTCGACAAGTTTACCGAAACTGGTTTTTGGAGATTTATCTTTAGATATTCTCACACTGGTTTTCAGATTTGGTTTTTGTCGAGGACTAATTTTTTCACTCTGCTTCCCTTAATTAAAACAGACTTAAAGAAAGAAAAATTTCTGCCGCGTCGAGAAACTCGTTGTCGCTGACGATTCGTGAGAAAATCGATGCGAACAGCATTCCATCTCGGAAACAGTGAAACCTGATCGGCACGCGATGAAAGGCCCCGGCAAAGGATAGTCGGTGGAACGGTGGAACGGTGAAACGGTGAAACGGCGGTAAATCAGCCACGGAGCTGTAAAATCATTAGCGTTAATAATCGAGCGGTGGGAACACCATCCCCGATATTCAATTACGTTTTCCCGTGGCTAGCACGCGACGAAGGTGAGACGGCTATCTCTGCTATTGACATTTCGCTTGGTCCCGTTGATTTTCTGACCGCCTTGTTATCCTCGCGGGCAGCCGGTGCCCATAAAAATCATCGTACACCTTGTCGAGCCTCGGATCGAATATCCTTTCGATCTCGATGGATCGGCGTTTGCACGTCGATCGATATTATGCGAACTTTTTCGTTTCGAGAGCTCGCTTCAAATACGAGACCATTGGAAATTGTGTTCGCAATGCGTGGGACACCGATCCACGTAATTTCAGCTATTGAAATGCGTACGTATTTTTGCGATGTACATATTTTTCTACCGACTAACATAATAAAAGATCTATACACTGTCCATTTTCTTCATTGTAGTACATAATCGATTTTGGATAAAAATTGCTATATTTGAAACAGGAACCTAATGTACAGGGTAGGAATTTGTACACCTAATACGTAGTTCTCGTTACTAAACCGGATCACCAGCATATCTCCATGTTGCTGGACAATTCCGAAACCGATGAGGTCCCAAAAGCGCAGGTTTTTATTTCGACGAGGCCATAAATATTGCGAGCAATAAACCATTTATTAAATTTATAGATAGGATATTCCAGCCTGGAGCGCATCGAAGTGCAGCTGCACCGCGCGTTTCTAAAATAGCAGGGTCGAAACGAACAATGCGAATTTAATTACCAGATGTTGCCACACCGTCGGAAGCTATTTCGAAGCCGCCGAGAGATTCCAGTTCCGTTGGCCCGGATCACAATTTGTCGAGATTGTTCTCGAACACCAAGACACCGTTTTACGGCGGGGGGGGGGGGGGAGGTCTTCTCGTTCTTATATTTAAAACCGCGGTGAACGAACCCACCGCGAGTTCATAAGCGGAATCAAGGATTTTTAAAACGAGGGCTAGTGAAATATTAAGCGCCGGTAATATCTGAGCGATCCCAACCAGGTGAATATTTAAGGCAGGTTTAAAATTGTCACGACGACGAAATCGAGCCCTCGCACGCCGAGTTATTCCAAGATGAGTGCGGAGCAAGCGGAAGTGGATTTTATCCGAGTAATTGGGTCGCCATTAGCGCCGCGTCGATCGCATTTTGCGACAGTCTATTATTATTAACAGGAAACCCCACGTCTGTTCCGAGAAACTTAGACCAAAGTTATCGTGCCCAACCTGAACCGTTTGAACCGGTGCTGACCGGGTCAGAAGCGACCCGGCTCGCCCGTTTGCAATTTAAATGATATTCAGTGGTCGGGTTTTATCTATGGATATCGTGACAGGTTCTCGGAAGCGTTCTAGCATTACGGAGAGCGGGTCAGAAATTACCCGGAGCTCTCCGCGGTGTAATTGTTGTAATTTCGCAGTGCCGCGATGGTCTCGCAGAAACGACAGAGAAAAGAAAAACGAGGAGCACGCGGCTCAGACCGTGCCGGGGACGAGCCTACTCTAGTCGGTTCACGCCTTTTGCATGTCGATAGCGATCTGAGAAACGGTTAATAACTTTTCGCTGGATGGATAAACGCCGCAGTAAATCGCCCTCCCCCTCCGGAACTGCAGAGTGATTTCGAGAGGTTTTCGCGGTAAAGTGCGCCTCGGCCGCTGAACCACGCGTTCACGGAAGCCCAATAAATTCGTTTCGACTGTGCATTATTTAAGTCGCGGCCAGGTGCAACGACCCTGCAGACCGTTACCTGTTCCTCGAATATTCTGTCGAGTATGTCCTCCTTGAACATGCTCCTGATTTTCGAAAAGCAGGTCTGAAAAATTCAGAGATGCATCGGAAGAAAACGAGGCTGTTCAGATCGCCTGACCGTTGAATTAATTGTTCAATTAATTTAGTGATCATTGCTGAAATGCTCCACAAACTTCGTTTCACTCGTTGCGCTTTAAGCGCTGTTACGTTTCGCAACTTTTCAACCAAACAAGTGAAAGATACCGTTCGAGGTCCAATCGATAAAGCACCTCGAAACTAAAATCTGCAATCTGCCCGTACAAAGATGCCTCCGGCAACGACCGGCAACGACTGGAAACGACGATCGGTTAACGATCGGCAACGACCGGCAACGACGATCGGTTAACGACCGGCAACGACCGGAAACGACGATCGGTTAACGATCGGCAACGACCGGAAACGACGATCGGTTAACGATCGGCAACGACGATCGGTTAACGACCGGCAACGACCGGCAACGACCGGCAACGACGATCGGTTAACGACGATCGGTTAACGAGATTATTTCAGGTAGCTGCGGTTCGGTGCGCCGCACGAGAGGGAGTCTTCGCTTCCGGTATAATTAATCTGGTGAACAGAAGGGGGTGTGTTTTCTGCGAGATCCCCCGACGCGACTATGTCACCGGAGGCAGCCGGTTACTTCTTTCGGGCTAACTTGTCGAGGAAAATCCCAATACCGCTCGTTATCCGACTCGCCGTTTCGAGACACACAACTTTCCTCGCGTCACCGGTGTCGTGGCCGATATTCCATGCGGTTCGACACTGGCGTCCAATAAAGCGGAATAAATTCTGACAGTCCAACGTACCTGCAGATTTTTTCTCTGAAACCGACGAGTCGTGTGTTCTGAATGTCGCGAGAATGTTTCCGGACACCCGGTATAGTGCGGATGGTCTATCATGCAAGGGGATGGCATCGCGTTCGCGTCAGAGCAAGATAAAACGACGCGGTGCTCGGTTCCCGGAGAAATCGAGGAATCGGTGCATGCCGGGCCCGATTATACCTGGCGCATGACAAATTTCGACAATTAATTACGCGTCGAAGACACGAATGGCAATTAATACCGATCCGAGGCCTCGGCTAGGCTCGGGCGCAGAGCGAAAGGATACGAGCAGGATGCTAAACGCCCGCACGGAAGACACGCCGAGCCGTTCCGCGCCGCCCACGCCTCGCGCAGCGACCCTCCCCGTTCTCGGTGAACTTATTGCACGGAAGGACGTGTAATTTCCTGCCTGGTAAAGCGACTTCGGGCCCCCATCTCTTACCACCACGTTTTGCCGTTCGCATCACGGCGAAACCGGCCGACGCGACGAAACGTGTCGCACGGGCTAAAGGTGCGTTCTCAACGATTCAACACGTGGCACGTGAAATTCAGCTCCTTCCGTCGGCGTCGGCATCGGTGTCGCTTCGCGTCGGTGAGGCCGAGAGAGCTAACGACGCCACCGTGGTACCGGGGCTAATTGGCACCGAGTCAGACCGATTAATCCCTTGAACGGGCAGCTTCTTGATTGAGAACAAATCCCGCGTGCTGTGCGTGATTAAAAATCAACTGGTGTGACGTGGACGATCGTGTCCTGTAATGTGGAGTCGGTTCTACGATGAGCGCAGTTCTAGAAGCATCCAGCAGCTGATTAAGCGGTCGAGTGTCTACATCCGCGGCTTCGTTCCTCGCCCGGTGACGCGGCGAGCCTTGTTTCTTCTAAACTAATGGTCCTCGTGAATCAAACGCGGTTCTCCAACGGCCCCCCGTTTGCCGAACACATGGCGTGCTGGAATAAAATCGCCGACGACTTCTTACGAACCGGATAGAAGATAAAAAAACATCAACACGCCCCTCGAACGAGTCGCTTTCCGTTCTCTTGGATCGCTCGGAATGTTTCCTTCTATCGTTCTTGCCAGCTTACAACAAGAGACGCGAGAGACGCGTGTCTTTTTTTGCTGCGAACAATCTCGGCTGTTGCCCAGCTGTTCGGCCATACGTCAACACGTTCGTTCGTTGTCCCTTGTCAAAAACGAAAGTTCCAAGTTATTTCTAATCGGCAAACCAACAAAATTGTCGTACATCACCAATGGAAAGTTAGTTTGCCGTGCTCGCGGGACCTGTCCGATATTCGCGGATTCAGCTGGCGAAACATGTGCAACGTGGTATGGAATTAAAAGCGGAAGGACGGCGAAGATTCACGGCGCCGTTTGTCTCCTCTTACTCCGGCGTTTGTCAGGCCCGTGTTCCCGAAACTTTGAACTTTAAAGTTCGCGTCGCGAGAGTAATGCTTCCCGTCTCCGCAAATAGATATCATAACCGATACAAACGTGCGCTCGCGCTCGTGGAGATCCAGGACGAAACATTTCTTTCTACGCGAACGGCTGCGTGTCGTCGCGAGCTACATACGAATTTATCACCCTCGAACCTCGTTCTTCTGCCGAACGACACCGAATGGGATCGCTAGTCAACGTCATAAAACTATGCTAAGTCTAGATCACGCCGTGCCTGACAGCTCTTTGGTAAAGCTTCAAGATGGCAGCCTGCCAAAACGTTACAAATTCTTCTCGCAACAAGAAACCCAGCCGTTGGTAACTTCTCCATTAAGTCGGGAAAATGTAACGTGTCTTGCCGAAACAGGGACCTCGGAGCCGGCCATTTTTGCGGCTGGGAATAGGATTTGAGACGAGCAGACTGTTGCGGTTCTCCTATTCCGAGGATCTGCCTCGCGGATGGTGCAATTCTTGCTTGTTCGGTTCTTACTTGTTTCCGTGAATGTTTTGGGATCTCAAACATGCTGAAAAATTTTAAAACGACCAAGTCGGCAGGATTAAAAACGTTCTAACGCTCTGCTATTTAAAATCAAGTATATCTTTCTCATCGATGTAGGTGCGTAATTATTTTTGCATTTCCGTGTTCGGAGGTGTGTAGAAAAATTGCTAGAACAATTCGGAAGCCACACAATTTAGAAGAGTGTTTCCACAGAAGGTTCTTCGGGGTTCGTAGAGGACGGATCGCGAGAAGAAGCGAAAGGATCGGTTCGGGGATCGGGATTCAAGTGGCGAGACACTCGTTCACGGACGTTCAACTTGCTACTAATCAACGTAATTCCTAACTTGTAAAACACACAAGCCGGTTCCGTGGTCCTTAACGTGGTTATCCCTTGTTAAGCATCGAACCCTTGCCGGATACGCTCCGTTCCGTTCCGTTCCGCTCCGCGCCGCTCCGCGCCGGGCCGGCTTGCTCGCAAAAAACCGTGTGCGATCGCACGTGTCATTCGCTTACCGGAAAATGCTCCGATCCTCTCTTCTCCTGTTCCCACTGTCGTCCAACTTCGGTCACGGAATCGACCCATCGCGGCGAAGTCTTTTTGGAAGGAACTGCATTGTCCAATTGCATCCACTGCGCCATAAATTTGCTAATCAAGAGCGATAGTGGCGTATAAAACATTTTTTTCAAAAACATACCATATTAATTTCCTTTCAAATTTTTAATCGTTTCAGTTTTTCAAGTTTGATCCGCCTGAAAGCGGACTTAATGGTTCAACAATGAGACTGTGCACGGGTAGGAATTTTTTCTAGAGCATTTTCGAAGGTGAAAACGAATTTCCACCCCTCGTAATCACGGGCACCGCGAAGGTACGTGTCCGTGTCTCCCCGATCTCTCGCCGTTAAGAGTTCCTGGGACGCGAACTTTGCCCTCTCTCGCCTCGAAAACGAAGTTACGGTTCTTATCACGGTCGACCGATGCCGGAGTCCACTTTTTTCTCTCTCGGTCCCTTTGGTCTCGTTCACGGATGGAATTTGAATTCCGCTCCTAATCTGTCTGAAACTTTCCCCACAGAACTTTTCGGCAAATCTTCACCCCCGGCAAAGAAAATTCGGATGAGGAATCCATTTTTCTTTGTGGAACCGGAAGCCGGGGACTGGGAACCGTACGGGTGAGAATTATGCTCGAATTTTCCAATCCTTTCTTCTTTTTCTATTCGATTCGCGCCTCTAAATTTCAACAGTTTTAGAATCTTCCCAAACTAGACGAGTTTAAAAATCTTCTCACACGAAAGAACTTTAGAAAGTGTTTACGGATTAAAAGAATTTTTAAAAAACGTTACTACGCGGAAGAATTAAAAGTTTTCATATACGAAAGAACATTGGAAGATGATCAGCCTGCTAATGGTCGTCTGAAGAAAATGGAGACGGTACCGAGGCAGAATAGTCAGCGTCGAGAATTCACTTGTGTCCACGTGCGCGAAGGTAGAGGATGAGGACAAGGACATCGAAACGACCTCGACGAAGCCACGATACAAGCTAGCAAACCGACCAATCGGCAACGGGACTGGGATTCCTCGACAATTGAACGACGGCAGATTCGGCCGAGTCCGGTTACCCGGATGGACTCTAATCGCGTGCCATTGCACGCTAATGGACAATTACGTTTTCTCCGTAACGGTGCTGGGACGCAGCCGAATGCCACGGGCCCTTATAATCTAATAAGCGGGCTCGAATGTTACTTGAGCTGCAATCAAGCCCATATGGTAACCGAGCCGTTGTATTCAACTCCGGAAAAGATTGCACGGGACCCGCTGACGATCGCGAAATTCTAATTAGGGACCTCTTGTCACTTGCTTATTCATTCGTTTGCATGGAAGCAGAGTTCCCTTTGCGAACAAAACATTATATTTGAAATTTATAAAAATTCATTTATGGAAAATAATGTGACGCAATTTTCGTGAGACTGCACTTTCAATTATGTACATCTAAAATCAATTTGTACTACAACCTATTAAGCAAATCAACTTTTATTAATATTTACAAGGAGCGAGAATGCCACGAAAAGTATTGTTGCGATAAACCGTAGACCGGCGATAAAGACGTGCGAGGACGGTATAATTTTAATGTGTAGGAACATCAGGGGAGCCAATCCGAGTTTAAGAAGGATCCAACGAGGCAAGGGAGGTACGTGAGCGGAAGTATGACTGTCCGCAATTAGGTTCGCACTCGAGGGCACGATTTCTCGGGGGTCCACCCCACAGATTGACCGGTTTCCCGGGTGAAAAGGGAAAAACCGGTCGCACGTTAATCCCTGGGGCCGCGGGAGACGTACCTCTTCTCCTTCTTCTCGGAAGAAGCAAGAGACCGAGAGAAAGAGAAGGAGCGACGGGGTGGGGGAGGGGGGCTTGCATAATTGCAGCGAATTAAATTCGTCTCTCGTGGCTCCGCCGGAAATCACTTCTCCTCACCACTCCCACGTCATTATTTTCTGCGCGGCTGCAGCGCCTTTCAGAGTTTACGTACTTGTCGTAGACCGGGTCGCTCGGGTTCGTTAACGAACTTCGGGCCCGGGTTCATCGGGTTTTTGTTAACGAGCCGCGGAATGGATTCGCTTTCAGGTAAAAACTTTCGCCTCCCCCGCCCATTATCTTTGCGGGTCGGAGCGGATCCTCGCGAGCGGACGCACGTGCTACGAATTATTACTTTATTCCGTTCGAACGAGCCGGAAAGCGACGTCCTGCATCCTCTACTATCTCCTTAGAACGCTGTCCCCTTACTCTTCGACTGCTTCCGTCTCTTCCAACGACGTTGGTATTTTACACCAAAACGAGTAGGTGCAATTTAAAAATTTTTGAACGTTCGAGAGCTCAAATTAAAGGAGGAGTCTCAAACTTCGTGAGAAATTTCGGTTCAAGAAAAAATATATCGAAATCGATTTTAGGGTGTATTCCCATGAAATGGAATTTTTTACCGTTTCAGAGCTGAAATTAAACGACGGCGGTTGACCACGAAAGGTGTCGTCCGGGTAACAATTTCTCCGCGTCGTCGAAGGATTAAGGGTCCGATAAAAGTCTATCGACGCAGTCGATCATACGAGATCAAGCAAGCGGGATCTCCTAAGTATGATCCAGTTCAGCAACGTTCGGAGGATCGATGCGGAAAGGAGCTCACGTTCTGGAAGAGTTACGAGTCGTGGGGGATCGTTCCCGTGTCCCGCAAGTAAAGTGAAATTAAATTTAAAGCAGCGACAGGATTTTAAAGTACAACGAGGCGAAGAATAAAATTCGATGTTTCATGGAGTGTAAGGCCGCGTCATTGGTGGAGATGTAGTTGCGTTTTCTACGGTGTCAGCGGGTCGTTCGAGGCTCCCGTGGACGTTCAAACGTGTATTCTCTGTAGCACACCCGGGCACAGAACCCCATAAAATCGGCTTAGTTCGGCGAGAAGACAGGCCACGAGGAGGCAGGCGAGTGGTGCCGCGCAAACTCGGGCCCGGGGTCGAAGTCCTGGGGATTTCGTTTTGTAAAACAGTGGCATCGCGGTCGATAGCGGCAGAAGTCGACTCCGAAGGATCAGCCCCGGTCCCTGTTTTCCGGCTGCGCCGCTAGAATTTCAATCCCGATAATCTCCTGCCTCGATAATCGAACAACTTCGCGCGATCCACGTCCGGGCCAGCCCGATATTTCTTTTTCCATCGGAGAGAGCCCGTGCCGATTCGATTAAACGTGCGATGCTTTCTCGCCCCGACCTGGGATACCCGCCCGGATAATCGTCGTTCACGACTCGATGCGTCCTGTATTGCCGGGATTTTTATCAATTTCGGGGTTACATGGCCACCGGAGATATTGCCGGTTAACCATCTGCCTCGCGAGCTTCTTCCGAGAACCCCGACATTAGAACCGGTTTATTCATTTAATGGAAGAGGACGGAATTTTCTGTCGGTGACGTGGCTCGTCTTTGGCTGATCGGAGTTGGTTAGAAATTTTTTGAAAAACTTGATTCTTCAGGGTGGCTAGTGGATTGTCGAAACATTGATCCCTGAGAACGTGTATTTCTGTTGTACGATAGGAGACACGATTGGAGGCTTTGAATATTCTTAAATCGAAAGAATATACAGGGTGTCCCAAAATGTACTTTAGAACGAATCGAAGAATGATTTATCACGTGCTCCCATGTCGAAGGTACTTGGCAGCCGCGAAACCCCGATGATCCTTTTAAGAATCAAGCTCTGCGGTGCTGTCCGTTCCCAGAGTACTAATTCTTCGGAGGATCTTCCCTGGCGCCAGCGATTCCACAGCGAGAGAAAGAGAAGAGGGAAAACGGTTTTCCCCGAAGCGCTTGTGTCCTCGGTCGCTTTGTACCGGCGCGGCGCCGCGCCGCAAAGGAGACGGTATCGGGGATCCGGTGCGCCGGTATCGGGAAATCGGCTTAGCCGGCTAGTCCGGTGTAGCCA
The DNA here is from genome assembly GCA_028455805.1 of Lasioglossum figueresi. Lineage (NCBI taxonomy): Eukaryota > Metazoa > Arthropoda > Insecta > Hymenoptera > Halictidae > Lasioglossum > Lasioglossum figueresi. The sequence continues at coordinate 6,640,941 of CM052200.1, forward strand.
GCCGGTTCTTTTCCTAGGGCAAGCAAAGCTCCGTTCGTGATTTCGTGGATTGGCTGTGCACGGCTCGCAAACCGCAGCCCAGACCGCGGCTAAGGGCCGAGAGGACCAGCGACGCAAACCGGCAAGAATCGACGAAGCGCGGTCTGCTTTGTGGCTCCCAGGATGAACCTGCAAAGAATGTCCGGCCTCTGCGGTTGTGGAGGATCGATCAAACCCAACCCGGAAAAACCTCGAAACCTCCCATCGACTTCCGATCTATCCAACTCGACGGAAACCGACCGATTTTCAGTCGACGCGTCGCGTCGCGTCGACTCGACGATCGACTGCAGAACGATCTCATAGGCACCTTTTCTCGTTTTGTATCTACAAAATCGAGCTCAAAAATGTGAAGTTAGCCATTTCATCAGGGGTATTGACTCGAATTGATGGATAAAAGTCACCCTCTCACTGCTAATACCAGATTAGTACCAGCTTAACGGAGGCTCGAGACTCGAGACACAAAATGAACAAACAATACGAAACAGGCAAGAAATCAATATGAACATACAATCGAGAGTGTATATTACTGAGAATTCAAGTCGGATTTCCTTCTTCCCCCTGACTGATCTCTGGCTCGAAAGAGAATCAACGTTGACTTAATTAGGCGTTGAAGCGGAATTAGGAGTCAACAATGCCGGCTCTTCTTTCTTTATCGCGATCGTCTTTATTTCCCTCGTCTCTCTCCTCTCTTTCTCTCTCTCGTGCGTTTCTTGGTTTTATTGCGTGGCGTTTTGTCCAGTCGGGGTTTGCTTTTGTCCGAGCCGTTAATTGCGAGCGACCCGTTTCACGCAACCAGTTATCGCGAGAAGTCCCTCAGAGCTTTGTTTCCAGATTATATTAAACGCGAAACGGTGCGACGCCGATGAAAATTGGATTCACCGTGCTATGTGTGTCCAAGGCAATACTCCGAATGGCGTAAGATTTACCGTGGCCGGTTTTCCCCGGGCTTGACCCAAACAGACCAAGAAAACTCGTTCGCACCGGCCGCGGCGCTTCTTCTCCTTCTTCTTCTTCTTCTCCTTCTTCTTCCACTCTAGTTCTTCTTTCTCTTCCCCGTTTATTTTCTTCGCTCACCTATAGCCTTCTTCACGCTTCAGTTAATTTACGACTTCGCTATTTCTCTTCGGGTTACCGGCCGCCGCGTTGTAATCCCCTGAAACAGCCCTGTTGTCCACCGGCAGTTCCTCTCCGCGAGACCATCGTTCGGAATTCTCGGATTTTCAGAAATGGAAAGTTGCGAGCGGATTGACAAACGGGCCGATAGACTCTCGACCGCGGCCGAACGAGAACATTGTTTTTTAACCCTTTGCGGGCGGAGCTATTTCACCTTGGAAATTAAACATTTCTGAACGTGTAGTAATTGTAGCAAGTAACGCAGTAATTGATCGAATCGATTCTTTTGAACACCAGCGCAAGTACATTTATTCAAAACTGTATTTCCTCAGGAATAAGCGGAATGAGAATCGCGGGTACGGTATTGTAACGAGAATAGTGCACGTTGGTGAAAAAAGGAAAATTACGCGATTCGATCGCGAGCCAGGGCGCTCGATCATCCGCATTAATTCTTGTCGCGCGGGTATCGGATTATCGCGCTTAAATGCGGCGCGATTTATCGCGATATCCTTATTGAATTATAAACACCGATGGAAGTGGACCTCACAATTACCATGGGGCGGTTACTCCTTCGGATCAGCGAAATTCGGATTAACGCGTAATAATTTCGCGAATATCTCGACCGAGTTTGGAATCGGTGTGAATCGGCCTCTCTCTCTCTCTCTCTCTCTCTCTATCTCCTGGTTATATCCGTGGTGTCCATTCCCGTATTTCGGGGCACCGTGCATAATAAACACGTGTAAATTGTATACGATTCCGGCTGAATTACCTGAATGTGTACCGGCTATACGTTTCTATCGCGATCTCGTTTCCCCGATGCGAAAATTCCGCGGAACGAGATACATAGATGCAGATATTATAAATCGGTGAGACAACCGGATCGCCTGTTTAATTTCCCCGCGAGGACCCCGAATATTCTGTGCGTTCATTTTTTAAGTTTAATTCATTGTTCGCCAATATTTAACAAAAAAGCGACGAGGAAAAGCCCTGTGCAAATAATATCGCGGAACGGCGAGAACGACGAGAATATTGTTCGCCGCGAGAAAATTCTGCGGAGATCCGTCAAAGCCAGCCAACAGTGCGCCTTTTTGTTCGCGGCCTCGTAAATGACTTTTCTGAAAGCACCGTGCCTCGCCGAACCACGCTCAATTATTTCCGCGGAACACCTGCACGAGCAAACACCGATAACGCTGTTCGATATCTCCGTCGCGACACGAATGACGAGTGTAGACTGTAGATAGAACAAAGACAGACCGTATCAAATTAGTTCGATAAATTCAAGATACGTTGATCCAGAATACAAGTAAAATTGAACGAGACTAGAATTAGATATCGTGTATAGAAGGCGATAGGGGAAAACTGTGATAAAATGCACGAGGGGTAGTAAGGGGGTTGGCGAGTGGAAGGGTGGGTGAACAACAAGACCAGAGCTGGCGCGCGAACCAGACACCGAAATCAGCTTACGCCTATGGCAACAAATCTGACTTTGCAGATCGCGCGTCACCGGCTGATGCCCCGATTTACAACGAGCCAAGTGGCCGGCTACCTCCACGGATATATTTCGACGGATCCCGAAAACGCTCGTCCAACTGGGGGGGGGGGGGCGAAATCGTCTGAAATATTCACGAAAGAATATTTTCATCGGTCGATCCGGTACCCATCCTCCTCTAATTCCCCCCAACGAACCGTATTATACGAAAATACGTATTTAAAACAAGCACTAATTCCCCAGCCACTTCTCCAAACGAATTCTCCAGTTTCAAAAACGAACGGAGAACTGCAACTTCTGAATTCCCTAAAATATTTCCTCGACGACGCCGAGGTTGAAAAATCGTGGGTCACGTTTGCTCGTTAGTTTTTTTACTTCCGGTGTCATCGAGCACTCTTCCAAGCCCGGAAGTCGGCCTGGTGAAGAAAGCCGACGCGTATATCGGGCCGTTGCGAAGAAGTCGAACGACGAAGAGGCGAGAAGCAGAAAATCCGCGGCAAGAAAGAGCAGTCCGCGGGAGGGATTCATGGTCGACGAACAATGCGGCCCGCGCTGTCGGGGCGTGCGAAATTTCCAGGGGCTCTGGGAGCAGCCCGCAACTTCTTTTGTCCCGTCTGGCAAACGTACCGAGTCCCGAGATCGGTCATTTGCCAAACGAGATTGAAGATTTGCGCCGCCACGCCGCGTTATTATCGTCGACGCGTACAGATGACGAGCAACGGGAAAGAACCGCGGAAGGAGAAGACGAAGGAGACGCCGCTGGCGCTCCTGGACGGAGGACCAGCGATCCTCATTGCTCGCTGCGACGAAAAACGCGGACGGAAAGCGTCGTTCTTTCGAGCGACCGTTATCTGATGCTCGTCGATAAATTATCGCGGATGGTTGGAAGTGGAGACGATGGTAACTGGAATTCTGGATTTCAGGCATTTGTACCTGTCGGAATCTTCATTCGACACCGAGCGGCTTGTACACGTTATGTCATTTTACTAATCGGTACCCAAAACGATGATCGTTGCTAAAAAATCGTTTGTTGTAAAAAAAGCATCGTCGCGTTATATCGAAGGAAAACTGTAGCGATTGACCAGCATACTGAAAGCCCCCTGAACAGAAATGCATCTAGCATCAGTTTTACAAGGGTGCGATACATCAGCTCGCGGGGTTGCTGGAATTAGTTATCTGTTCTGCTGGCGCACAGTGGGCCGGATCAACGAATTTAGGAACATTTGTGCATAACTTTTGAACCGTTTGAGATATTGAAATGAGGTTTAAACTAAAAAATATTATAAAATAATCTCTTTCGAATAATAAATGTTAGAATACATTTTTTGTTTAATTTGTTAGTTAATTATTTTATAAATTTTTATGTACTTGTTGAATCGGTTGCATTTCTGATTAAAACCATTGTATAATAATTGGAAATGCAAATCTTATAGTTGTCTTATATACAGGGTGGCCCACGTAACTCTTAACAGCTCATGGAAATTAACGTATCATGGAAATATCTGACGAAACAATGTTTCAGAAAAAATTTACTTGTTTTTTCCTGTAGAATCTAAATATGTAACGTTTTATAGAGGGTTCCATTTAAAATTATAAAGGTGCCCTCGCCCCCCTTCCTCCTTAACGGAGAAGGGGGAGAGGGCACTTCACGTTTATGTAGTTAGAAAGGCCCTTCGGATCTAACAAAGTTAAGATCAAGAACATTAAAATCTATGACATAGTTTTATTGAGCTGTTAAGAGTTATGTGGGCCACCCTGTATAATGTAATTAAGCAACTATACATTGCGAAGGTGGACGAAGGTGGAAATGATTCTTGTACGGTTATTTAAAGGAAGATGTACCGAAAATATTCCTGCTTGTTAGAGCCTGGGAAGTTTTGGGGGAAAAAAGATATCCATCGACAAATATACAAAATTTTTTTAATGTCACGTATCGGTCAATATAATTTTTTAAATATATTATTATTAGTTATTATTAAAATAATATATGATTTCTTATTGAGAAGGGATGCTCTATATCATACAAAAAAAACTAAGAGAAAATATAGGACGAATAGACGAGAACATCGCAAAGAACTTAAGCAGTTTTGCCTGCTGAAATATTGTTGTGGATCTTGGCTTTATGTTGTTACACATACATTAAATTACGCAGTATTTAATCAATGTAAAATAATATTTATTAAACTTTTATATCGATATTGAATATAACAGAACTCTTTATAATACTTGTGACATTTTACACAACGAGAGAACATTGACAACGCTTGCTTTCATTATTATAACAACGGTCGTTATTTGTTATTCATCGAAATGAATCTTGCCGCGTTACCTGATCTGCGCGCGCATTCTAGTCTCTAACCTATTCATATTCAAATATCTATATTGCACATAGTGCCAACCCAATACAATAATCTGTCTACGCGACACACCATCAAATATGCTACGTTCGGAACGCTCAACTTTAAGCGATCATAGCAACTAAAATATTTATTCAATTTCATAAATTTCTTCATTTTCGAGGTCTATAGACACTTACAAAGCAATGCACGCAGATTAGTTTTCAATTTCGAAAAGTCGACTTTTTGGTCGAATGTCCCTAAATTCTTCGATCCGACCCACTGTGTGGCGGCGGCCCAATCGACGCGCACGCACCCTTCCGTTTCTAGATGGAGTTCCCCCGTGTTAACTGCTTGACAAACTGAGTTAACGTTTCTTACGTTGTAATTGGCTCCACACGGCAGCGGCACACGGAATTGTATAAGCCACCGCGATGACGACGACGACGACGACGACGACTACTACAACGACTACTACAACGACTATGACGACGACTACGACGACGACTACGACGACGACAGAGAATCGCGTAGAAACGGAGAACGAAGAGAACGCTTGGAGAATGAGAGATAGAGGGAGAATGACGGGGTGGATACGCAGCCATGGGGCGGCAAGGGGGATGATATTGTTGGCGTTACACCGGTTACCGCGTCGATTCAATTCGAGGAATCTTCGAGGGGGGACGCGGGAAAGCTTTCAAGGGAGTTTGACTCTCGATGCGTGTGACAAATTGTCGTGAATTCGCCTCGGTCGTTCCTCTGTCGCGGTTCCACCCTCCTACCGTCGGCGCGCATCTTCACGCTCTCCCGTGTTCGCCTACACGAATTCCGGTAATTTTCGGAAAGACAACAAAGAGGGATGTTAATTGCTACCGAGTATGAGAGACGCGATAATTGGTGGCAGATAGCGTGCGCCGCGCGCCGCACCGGCACCGAGCCGAGCCGTGTCGCGCACCATGCGTCGCGATTTTCCGGGCTCGCGTGTCGCCATGGAAATTCGATTTACGCCTCCCGGAATGCGAAATCTTCGCCGATCCCGTCGACGCGCGGCATCTTCGAGCGCTTGTCTGCGTCGCGAGACGAATCTTAGCCATCAGCGAGCTAATTAAGACGCTTCGATTCTCGTCCCGAGGCCCACGGAAGCCATAAACACACTTCACGACGTATCTCAACACGACCAAGGAGTGTTTCTGCAACTTTTTCACAGCGATACCTCGTAAATTGTAATCAGTTTCACACCGGCCGTGTGCGATATGCACGCGCGTGATCCTTGACGTCGGCTTCTTCGGAGCGGTCCTCTCTTTCGTTTCTTCAATTTATTCACCGAGCACGAAACGTCCAATTACGCGGCACTCGATCGTCGCTCCACGCGTTCTCGCCGATCCAGACACTCGACAATTCAACGAAATCAGCTCGCAAGTGTGTAGTCGATTTTTCGCAAGCCCGAGGGCGCGGAAGTCGAGTGCGGACGAGTGCTTCATCGGCTCGTCGACTTTCTGAATCCGGCGTCGAGGATCGTTGGGCCGGGTTTTGCGCCATTAAAAAATAATAAGTAATCTTTTACTTCTCTTTCATGCGGCGTCCTTAATTAACGCGGGATCTCCGCGATAATTTAGTTCTGAACCGGCGAAACGTTTGTACGAGTGTAGATAAATTTGAACTCGGGTTGTAACGTAGAATTACATAGTCGATTGATACGTCGCTAAGAAAATTCTAAATATTATCCTTCTGCGAAATATAGTGTAAGGGTTCGAGTAACCGTGGCCCATGAGGGTCGCAGGATGGGGTTATCAGAAAGATGGCAACCAGTTGTTACAAACATGTATTTTTATAAATTGTTTCTAATGTTCTTGTTAGAAAACGTGTATGCGTATACGTTTACATTGCACGAGCGAAACATCGCGCGAGCGACAAATGAAAAACGAATAGCGAACAAGCGAACGTCGGTGTGCGAGACTGTTCCTCGCGGAGGGAACGGAAGAGTCAGTTCTGAATGTTATGCCGTAAGAGATGGTTGTCGTTGTAGCGCGTACGAAAGTTACTAAAACAAACGTTTCCTTTAAAACCCGACACTCGTGATATTATTTTCGGACATCCTTACAATAGCATTAGATACAGAAGAATGCGAATTGTTATTTGTCCTTCGTTGTGTCGGAACATCAATCGCAGGGTCTGCAAAGGGCGCAGACGGTCCTGAGACGATACTGGAGGCTTATGCTCGCGACGCTCGCGTGTTGCACACACGCACAGTCTCGTCGGCGTATCTGCGCGTACGTGGAGTCGGCGGAGTGCTTCGGCAGCCTGAAATTCCAGGACCGTTCGGGACTGTTCAGGATCCGACAGTACGGCGCGAAACCAACCCCCGCCGCACGCGTATTTAGGATGTTTCGATGCGTGCGTGTGCCCCGACTGCTATAGGAATTCGGCCGCGTGCAACGAGAAAGAGGGGAGCGCCGATTATTATACTCGAGTCTGCTCGGATGAGGATCGTAATGCAACCTGCGCTGCACAACTATTTTCGAAGTTAACACCCCTGCCGAACGTTGACGGGCTCAATTCGGAATTGTTTGGTACGGCTTCCTCTATCGTTAACACTTTAATTGATAATTCATAATAATTTTTATTATTGGAGTGGAGGACGGAATTGTTTCTCCAGGATGAAAGTGAATTTTGAAAAGGATTCATTCGAAATTCTTTGAGAAGAATTAATATCGTGAATTAATTATCACCGTCGCTTCGTTTAATTATTGTTTCCTCTACAAAATATCGAATGATTGTCCCACCGAGTTATAGAAATACATTAGAATACATCGAAGTAGGGAAATGAAAATGTCGACGACAGTTAAAGTCGAATGACCAGCAATTCCGAGGGTTTATGCCCGTTTCTCTAGCGGCGTAAATTAAAACGGAGGTAAACTGGTCCATTACAGAATAGCACGCGCGAGCACGGTGTTTCGATACGGAAATAAATTCCTCGTTACTTCGGCATCACCGTCGTTGGAAATATATTAAGCGAGGAGAGTCGAAGGGACAGAGAAGCCGTTAGCCGCCGCCATTTTCATTTACGATAATGCAACCGTTTTGTTAATAACATAATATGGTAGCCGGGGAATGTATCTAGAGATTCAGCGTCTCGTTAACCGGCTGGCGACGAGCCATAAAACTGTCGTAAACCGAAAGCCACGGAAATGAAGAACGTGGATTGGAAGAGGGCTGGGTCTGGATCCTTGATGAGGCCGGGGAGCATCGATATCTAGCTCGTGCGAGCCGAGTCGGCCTCGATTTTTAATTAGGCTGGTTAATTGTATCGAAAATATCGACAGGAAAGATACCGTTACACGGAGTACCGCGAAATGACAATAAAAAACCGTACATAAATTTTTAAGCACTCATCGTAAAGAGGAAATTCCCATCTTGAACTCAATAATGATTCGAGTGACGAACCAAATTTTGTAAGCTCCATAGAAGAACCGTTTGAATGCACAGTCGTCGAAAGTAGCATCCCTTCGCTCTGCTCGGGTGTGCGCGAGCAGATTCGTGCGCAATTCCGTGCGGTATCCAATTACTTCGCAAGGAATTGCGTTTCGCCGCGAGTTACGAGGTCTCGGAGGTATATCGAACAGAGGTGGAAGGGTGTGCGGGGGGTAGGGGGTGGAGTCTCGGTTACAAACTTATTCGAGTTATAACAGTTGCGAGCCACCTTGGGCATCGTAGCGGGACTTATAGCGTTCGCGTACGGGGGTTGGTTGGTTAGGGTACCTTCACACCGTGACACGGGGCTTGAGAGGGGGGGTTAGGGTTCTTCCCGCGTGGGTGCCCTAAAGTGTGCAGGGGCTGCCGGAACGGGGAGCAAACTGCCGCGAGTTAGCTGCGCCGGTTGTATCACCTTTTGAGCACGCAGCTGCGCTAACTCGCGAATCTGCTTTCAATTAGCCGCGCCGAAGGATTCGCGAAGGGCGTCGGGTTACGTCTCCCGGCTGATTCTAACGAATTGCAGGTCCCCGCGACTGGTGCTCTCTGTTTTACGCGCCCCCGGAGTTCGATACGCCAGCCGGAATGATTAACGAGTCCGTCGAGGTGTTTCTTGACTCGGAACAACTCGCGGATTCGCGACCCGCCCTCCCAGAATCCCCTTGCCACCCGCTTCGAACCCGCGAATAAGAAATTCACGGTTCGCCAAAGCCGGAATTTCGAATTCGATACGTTTCCCGGTGATTTTTCTTTTTTCCCGCTCTCTTGTTCCCTTCGTTTACGACGCGAAAAAGTTCGAAATTCTCGCGCGAATCAGCGCTAGGAATACCGGCTACTAATTGCGACGAAACCGGAGCACCCCAGGAGGAAGCAGCAAAAATTAATTAATGTTTCCATACGTCCGGAACAGCGAGCAAGATTGTTACGCCACTGCCCTATCCCCGACGAGTTTGGGCGGATCGGATTTCGAAGTAGTTTGCGCGCACCGTGTAATCCGCAAAAACGCGGGAAACAATGATCACCAAATTGCCGGGAACGTGATATTTGCGGGTCCGAGGTTTCTGTCCCGTTAAACGAATTTTTTGGGGCGGAAATGAACTTTGGCCCGCAAGTTCGTTAAGTCGAGGAACGAATTGTAGCAGTGAAGTAATTTGGCAAATGGGAAGCATCGCGGATATTGGAAGGAGATACTGAAATTATCCTTCTGTTTCACTTGTCCGAGTACAACGTCTCCTTTATTCTACTCCCCATGCCATATTTTTTCCTCGCTTCATTTGTCCGAGTACATATTAGACTTAATTCTACTTGTCTGACCATATACCGTCCCTGTTTCACTTATTTTCTCGCGAGACTAAATTCTACTTGTCCGATCATATATGTATCAACCTCGTATCGCTAGTCCAAGCATTTATTATTCCCATTGTTCTACTCGTCTGCTTGTATTCCTATTCCTATTCTACTCGACTGACCATAGGTCGTCTTATTCCACTTGTCTGAGCATATTGTACCCCTGTTCCTCTTGTCTGACCATAGACCACCCTTATTGAGCTTGTCCGACCACGGACCGACTCTATTTCGCTCGTCTGGCCATACGACGACCCATTCTACTTGTCTGTAAGAATAATGGGATGCTCGCGTCACGATGTAACGAACATTGACACTTAATTTCACTTTTGCATAGCCAATGATAGCACCTATGGCCGGTAGTTGACGAATTCATGGATATCGTGTAATACTTCCGGTAAATTATATAAATAATTCAACGAAACCAACTGCAACGAGTCTTACAATAAAGTGAAATAAAAAAATCTAATCGTCAGATAATTATCAAATAGACACTAGACGTTCTACCAATTTCCATAGAACGATATCGTCACGGGAAAACCACCGGCGTCACACGTGCACGAATTCTTTCCCCTCGATGCATTTATATTCATAGTCTGCGAGAATTCGTGAACCGGGAGCAGCAAGAGCTGAAGACAGAGAAACATAGTGACGAGCAAAGAGAGAAAGAGCAAGAGAAAGAGAGAGAGAGAGAGAGAGAGAGAGAGGGAGAGTGAAGAGGTAGTCGCAGAGCTAACAAGTCGAAGTAGCGAGGGGTGGTCAGGGGTTGGCGGCGGCGGTGGCAATGGTGGAAGGAGATGAACGAAGTCGTGCTAAGCAACTTAGATTAGTTGAATCGACTGGCCTCCGCTGGCGAACCGCCAGGCCAAATTGTCAAGAGAATTGCTCTCCAGTCTTGCCGCTACACCGCACCGCCATTCCTCACCATCCCACCCACCCCACACAATCCTATCCCTCCCCCCACCCTTTTTCACCGATCTGCTCTCCTGTGCGCGGTAAAACAAAGCGAAGAACCGTGGATGCCTGTCGTCCGCGCGGATTCTGCAAAAATTCGCCCGACACGGCCCGACCCGATCACGTTATCCGTCGACCAGCCTGACGGTTACAACGGCATTAATATTTTACGTGAACCTCGTATAACATTCATCTCCCAACGTGTTCTTCGACCGTACAACGTCACCGTCGCCCCTCGTTTAATCATAGATCCTTCGTTTTCCACCTGTCTAACCATATGCTGTGGCTACTGACACACCGAACGGAACATCATGCGTGTTCACCATCAATTCTGCAAACAATTCGACGGTCCAGCAGTCTAATTGCAACAGCATTTGCTCGATTAAGAGCGAAACGCCGTCGAAGCGTGATTCGACGGTTCGCCGGATGAAAATTCTTGGTCGGCCAGTTCGAAACGTGAAAAGTGACGAGGGAAAACCGAATCGTTCGTGAAGAGAGGCAAACAGCCGCGCACCGCGTATCCCGCAATATGAAATCTGAGGGAGACGTTTGTTAAATGACTTCGGTGCCGTTACAGGCGGATGATAGATGAGGACGCGACTGCCTCGGCATCGGCCGGCAACCTGGAAAAACGAAGCCGCCCTTGCACGGAATCCGATAAAACGACACCGCGTGCCAGAACCCTCCCGTATATACAGGCTCGATCGGCCGCGCAGGAAATAAAGGATCCAGATAAAACCGCCCACCCGACGCGCAGTAGTAACACGTACTCTCCGGCCAACTTCGAGTGTCCTCCGGCAATCATTTTTACCGGCGTGCACGCCCAGGACCGTTCTGATTTGCTCTCGACGGTCGACTACTCCAGTTCCTAGCCTGCCGAAGACACAGGATCGATGGTAACATACTATTCCCGTCGTTTTCTCCCAGCGAGCGGATTCCACTTTCTCCGCAGTCGTCAAACTTGATTCGTTGCTATTGTCATTGTCGGAGGTACATGGAACACTTTTGGTTCGAATAGCTTGGTCATCGTTAATGTTAATCATTAAACCTTCCTACATAGTTCATATCAACTGATAATACATTAATAAATACAAGCTAGAGAAATTTCGCTCGCATTATAATAAAAATAACCAATTTATGCACTTTGGTTCGTTTACGAACTCACGCCACTCCACCTTAATTGACAACGGGATAGACTGGCCGAGACAGAGGCGAAAGGTTCCCCAATATCCCGTATCCTTCGTAAGATCGTTAACAAGATTTGCGAGCGCGTCAAAGCCGCTCCCGAAGATTCTCTGGAAAACAATCGACGTTCAGCCAAACCGTAAGAAAAGCTCGTTCCAGGATGTCCAATTAAATCCTATCCTTTTATTCTCCAATAAAAATGTCAATAATTTTACTTCCTCTGTTATTCTACATCCTCGTCGTTCAATTCGATCGATCCTGGAACTGCCGAAAATCTTCGTAGTCCTGTTCGGAGGTCCCCGAGTCGAAACCGAGAGAATCCGCGAAGTGTAATACCGGGTAGTAGGCAAGTTTGCACTCGGCCACATCGAACTTCGCGTCCCCTCAATTATTGCAAGGATTCGAGTCCCTTGACAAAGCCGCAATTCGACCGGTTCGCCTAGCCCAGCTGGACAATATCTAGGTTGTCGCGGGGAAGATCGCACCGCAACGATACCGAGAACAAAAGGAGGTCGTGATTTGTTAGCGTGCCGAGATACGGGAATTGTCTCTCGTACTAACAGCCCTGTCCGCTGGTTTTTGCGATCGATCACCGGCCGTGTTTCCCCGGGCCAGACGTTCGTCAGGCCGCGCGGCAGAGCAATTTTCGCGTCGCCTCTGCTACGCGCCGCGCCGGGGCTTTTCATCTTGATTTTTGGTGTAAACGCGGCCACCGACGACGACGATAACCTTTGATTTATCGTTCGTCCGGTAATAAAGATATCCAACCACGCGGAACCAGATGGGCAGCGCCACTGTTGCAGGATTCAACGATGCCTACTCGCGCTTCTGATTTATCGCGTCTCGCGCTGAATCAGTCTGATCTACTTAACCATCGTCACGATGCTGTTCGGTCTGCACGGAAAAAAATGTCTGCGAAAGCGTTTTTACACCGGGATTTGTACAGTCGTACTTTTCTTCGTTTCTACAGTTCTACGCTTTCACGTTTCCTAATTACCGCGCCTCTAGATTTATGCATTCCCACGTTTGTACATTTTTACATTTGTACATTCGTACGTCTATGGTGAAAATTAGTGTCTAAAATATGAAACATTAAAAAGAGAGTAAAGCGTTAAAAGGTGACGATGCATCGTTCATACAATTTCCACTTTGTAGAAAAGAGTCGCAACCGTCTCCAGAAACATCCCCACCACGGTGCTCCATGTAAAGATCGACGCCCGCAGCGAAATCAGAATGGTTCCCATGACACTACGGTCGATCGCAAACCAGTTATCAGAGGAAAGATCACTGGATCGCCTGGAGGGCCGAAAGAAACGGTAACAGGCCGATCTATCTCCGCGAGCTCGGCATATTAAACACGATTTAACGCATCCCGGGGCTCGCAGTTATTCAATGCCAGGTGGGAGCCGGTTTCCATTGACACTTCAGCTTTATCAAGAGGCGCAAGTGTTCCCGCTCATATTCCCGGGTCGTTTATCAGACGAAGTTCCGGTAGGGGTGAGGAAGAGTAGGAGAGAAGACGAAGGAGGAGGACGAGGTATCGTGTGTGTATGTGTACGTTGAAGAGGGAGAGGAGGAGGAGGAGGAGGAGGAGGAGGAAGAGGGTGGTTCTCGAGGTGTGCGCCGGTGGTAAGAACAACGTTTCCCGCCGTGTCTGTAGCATACGTTCTGCCGCGGTGGTACGTCTGGATCGAGTCCTGGCCAATCCATTCCCGGGGCTTCCAGTTCTCCTTGGGTTGTTCCTGGCCCCTGCTGGAAGTCATCGACAAATGCGTCGGCGCCGTGGTCCCGACGAGTTGCCCCGGGAAACTGATACGAGACGTCCAAGACCGATGGACGTTGCTTCGAGCCGGCTTATCGACGCTCGAAATCCTTATCTGTCCGGAGGGTTAATCTCGGGGAATCCCTTTTGCGCGGGTGTTATCTCCGGCCGAGTCCCGGAGCAGCAGCGTCTCCGTCTTCCAAAGAGAAAGAGAGGGGGCGAGGGAGAGAGAGAGAGAGAGAGAGAAGGAGAGGCAAACGAAAACGACGCCACCGCAACTTTTTAACTCGGCTCAATAAATCTCGTCGCTTCCTCGATCTCCGCCGATCTCTTTCGACCAACGCCGAGGACTACTCGGTCGAGGAGGGCCGAGCTTTTTCTGGTCAATTGCTAGCCTCTATTTCGTTACTGTTTCTCTCCTCTTTCTTTGTGTACGATTCTAGAGGAAGACTGTTTGGCATTGTTTTACTCCCAAGGGTTTGCGTTATCGATCGACACCGGGAAATTCAATAAACTCGGCCAGATTCGATGGACCGTTACGAGTGAATCCTGGGGGTGTCGGACGTGTTTCTTGCCAACTCGTGGCTACATCTTTGGCAATCGTTAACTATCTCCGGACGAAATAAATATACAGGTTCTCCAGATTTGATTCTCCGATTTGCAAATATCGTCCTTTTCCATCGTTAAATACACCGATTTTCACTCGCGCAACGTCAACTCGGATAAGGAGTAGCTCTCCTTTGTTTCACTTTTTAACCCCGTCCGAAGTATTAAATTATATTTTTCCCGGAGCCGGGGGCTCTCGGTTTCGCGCCTTACTTCCCGCTTATTCGGATCTCGTCGGTGTGTGTTCGTTTTGCTCGGCGTTGCGCCCGTAGCTGTCCCACAAACCGGATTCACTTTTCCGGCATGGTTGCTCGCCCCTTTCCGGCGTTCTCCGTTTCCCGCGGTCATTTTGTCCCCGTGGTTTCTTCGTTTTGCAATAACCCCGGATACCGTTAAATTCTATTTCGACTTTATTCCCGGGGAAAATAAAATGGGCCGGCTTTATACACCTCGCCGTCCACCACTGGCGTTTCTCACTTTTACCTCTCGGCTTCCCTTTGTCTGCGAGCGAAACGCCTTTGGCTGCGAATTTAGTCGACGGACACCGAGATGCGCTCTTCCAGAGGATTTCGCTACCTTCCGACTGTCTGCTTGCGCACGCAATCTTCGAACGATGTTGGAGATTCAGCGGAAAAATAAAATTGCATTCTTCCGTTGCCAATATTTAAGCATTAATAATTGCAGCTGTGAAAAAAATCGTCTGTCAAGAGGTTGATCATTCTAAAGAAATAAACGAATAAAGAACGTCGTCCGTCAAAAGTTCGATGGATCGGTTTAGGCGAATCAGGCTTCTTTCTCTCCGGCAAACGCTTATATCTATGACCTGGGGCGGAGGTGGATTTTTCAAGAGGTCCGACCAGTTTGCTTGTTAGATCGCAGCGAAGATCAGCTGAGATAGCGGTAATTGATGAGGTCAATGGTTCAAGGGTCGCCCATAATCCTTCAGGCCGCGGTCCGCCCAGACAGTCGAGCATTCCCTATTTCCGCGCCAGCTGGCAAAGTCGAGGATAATTCAAATAAAACCGGCTCCCGGAACAGGTCCGCAGTTATTTTACCAATTGATACGCCGCCGAGTGCGCGTCGACACTCCATTAGTTTACCGAAACAATAAATTTGTTATATATCGAATGAGTTTCGTTCGGAGCGTGCGTACGCACCATTTTCGCAGTTTAAAAAATTAACCTCCGTTGATTTTCATTAAATTAATCGCGAGGGCGCGCGAGCGCGTTTGTGCCGTGCCCCGATTAATAATTTTCCGACCAACTCGTACCCACTTGCGGACGTGTATAATTCAGCAAACTTTCCGCTTTTTCGCTTGATGGAATCGTTCGGAATCGACTCGATTGGTTTCGAGCTTGAGAGTTGAATTTTTCACCTCTCTCCCCGGGACGTCATATCTCATTGATGTCGTTGATAAGAGCCGTCGCAGTTCCTCCTTCCGTGTCCTCGAGGCGCGTCCGTAAATCCTGATTTTTCAGGACCGTTACATTTCACTTCGGCGGCCAGCTCTACGCTGTATAACAAGTTTTTCTTCCTAGTCACTGAACATTTTTCACAGACATTCTCCCCTGACGTTTCGCGACCCCTATTCGTTGTCCTTAAGGTCGGTTCAGATTAAGGACCGGGAAATATATCTAGGAATTGCTCTACTAAATTTTTATTAATTTCTTACATTGATACAGAGTGCGCGTTGCACGTCGTTGATGCAGGTAAATAAACAAACGGAGCTTCTATTGGAAATGGGTGGTTAAATAACACTGTCCAACAGTCAAAAATTATTTCGATTCCCACTATGCGATTCTTATAGAGTTTTTCGCGCTGATTCCGAATCTGACCTTAATTTTTCTCCTATACGTACAGTTTCTGAGAAAATTGAGTTTAAAAAAAGACACATTTTTCATCTTTGAACAATTATTGCGATGTTATTATAAAAGATATTGAATTGTTCTTTACGGCAAAAGATTCTGTAGACTTTTCCGAATACAGTGATATCCAATAATAATACATTTATGATTGTTTAAACATGTTTAAACAACGATTAAAGACGGAGAGACACCATTTTTGCACCCATTTTTGAGGATATTTTTCAATTTATATAAAAAAATAAGGGTCCAGCGGAAAATCGAACTACACCACGCGATAGAGCAGACTTTCATCTTGAGAAACCATCCTTTCAAATTTCCAACATCGACGTTTTTTTCGATCC